>KN888133.1:22821-40336 GCA_000934455.1 Apostichopus parvimensis | reverse complement strand
TCCAAAAAAAGACCCCTCCCCCAGGCCGGCCATCAGTCTTCAGCCCCCCCCCCCACTCAAAAGTACTTTCCCACGCCACTGTATTTTCTTTAGGAGACCAGACTGGAGACGGGGACAAATCGGTGATGACTCCACTGATAAAATAACCCTTTAGTATATCCTACCCTCTGTACAGGGCATATAATAAAAAACTGGTCCACGCTTCAGACAGCCAGGGGAGAAAGCCCCAGTGGCCGGAAAAAAACCCAGGACCAATGGGTTGCCCTTCTCCCTCCCACCCCACCCCCTCCCCCCGGAGCTCATTGGTGACCTGGTTGTAAATGAAATTTACCATGTCCAAAAAGAATAGGCAGGATGCCATAGGGGCCTTATTACTAGGCGGGCAACTGGATCCCACGCCGACCGGCCTTGCGTCTCTGGTGCAGGTTGTTTTACCCTTATCGTGTGTCCCCTTCCCACCTCTTAACCCAATGTTGCTCTCAGTTTGCTATACCGCTCCACTTCAAAATGACTGGCGACGCCACTGGGCCAAATTGCTTTGCCGGCAGGGGGAGGGGGCAGAAGATGGACTAGGGGAGGGCCAAGGTTTCCCAGTTAGTGTGTTCAGAAAAAGGCTCCTTCACAACCGTCCGTTTGCAATGTAGGCATAATATTTTTTATGAGGTAAAAGTATTTTCAACGTGTCATTGTTAAATACACAAGTCGTTTGTTTGATGTTTATGACAATCGCAAACGCGATCTTGCGCGACAGTAGTCATTTATACGGATAGGTAAAATAAAAGTGATAAACACAGTCTTCATTTGCGTTGTATGTCGTGCTTATCGATTTCTCGGCGCGGATGGGATGCATGGGGTATAGGATTGTCGAATGATTCCATCTTCCTTGTACCACTATATCATTACACAGGAAAGTTTGTTCTTTATTTTCATTATTTACATGGGGGATCTAATTTTATTATTATTATTATTATTATTATTAGTAGTAGTAGTAGTATTATTAGTATTATTAGTATTATTATTATTTTTATTTTTATTATTATATTGTTTTTCGTTACTCACTGCCCCCCCCCCCCCCAAAAAAAGGCATTGGCTAAATAAGACAGTAGAAGATGGGAGGAAACACCATGGTTTTGAAACAGTTTGAAAGCCCTTTTTTTCATGTCAGTAAAGGTGTTGGCATGTCAGGAGGATCGAATTATCTGTCAAAGTAGTATTAAAACCTCGACACATCCTGTCGCAACCCTATATTTTACAAATGTTTTCTTAGTTTCCTCCCCCCCCCCCCCCTCCCACCACCACAACGTTGTGACCTTGCAATAACAATCTGTAAACAATTTTATTGTAGAGGCTATTGTAATGAGAACGTAACATGCAATGATAGTTTATATACAAAAACTGAAATTAGGTAAGTTTTGTGATATGATGGCACTTATACCTCTTCTGTGGTAGTTTCCTCCCCCCCCCCGGCTCCCACCATCATCCCACCCTCCCCAGCTCTCTCTTTCCACCCTCATCTGTCTATACTATTTTTTTTTTGGTATTAAACAAAAGAGGATATAAAACATCATACTGGGAACAAAATGGTAAAATCAGAAAAAGAAAAGGATCCATCAAAAAATATTAGTGGATTGGGGTATAATGGTTCTCTAATGAAAGTCTTTTGAAATGACTCACCTTCACGGGGGTTAGAGCCGTGGGGCACTGTGGACACCTGCCCCCCCCCTTTTCCAAAATAGCAAATGTGCCCTACTGGCAAATAAAATGTGTGTCTTTCGGATATCTTAAGCCTTTGTTAATTTTAATATTTTATTTTAATTATTTCTCTTTAGTCTGTACATGCTATTTTTAAAATGGCATTCCATATCTTTTTGTAGCACGGTAAACAATAAACAATCTCAATAAATCACAATAAATAAAAAATCAATGTTGCAGCACACCATAATAGTATTGATAGCATACTAACACATCAAATATATTTAAGTGATATGGCCGGTGTGTATCGGTTTATAGCATAACGAGTGGTGGTTGTGGAATGAGAAAGTCCCCCCTCTGATGTTGTGCCCCCCCACTTTTTGGAAGCTTCCTAACCCCCTCCTCACCTTAAAGAGGGTTTCTTCCTTTTGACTATTTTACTACATAACAAATACATCGGTGTCACTATGTCATGTCTTATAGCAATTCCTGAATACTGAAATCTTTTAATAAAAATAAAGAAACAAGGTGGACAAAGGAAAAGAAAATCAAGAAAGAAGGAAACACAGATATTACCAACAGCATGGGATTTCATTAAGCCTTCATCTTTGTTTATTTGCCAATAATCAACTGTTTTTGTTCCACGAAAAATAGTACAAATATCCTGATTTACGATGACTAAACTAATGCCTGACTAACATCAAAAGCCTTTCGTGATTAATTATTCAACAATTTTTAAATTGTTCACCTCTGAGGTTCAAAAAGTTATTTTAGTATTTTTGCTGTCTTTACCTAATTACACCATAAAAAGAACTGATACACACAAATGGCTTCTCATCATGATGCCAGTTAGCAAAGCTTACACATATATCAGAGTGACTGCTTGTCACTAATAGACCGTCCCAATTGATTCACCAACTCTACACTAAGTTAAAAGTCATTCTCTTGCTGATCGGTGAAAATCTGAGGCAACACAATAAACGGTGAAAACAATCATTCACAATTAATGACTAAACTATCACAGTCAAATAATTTTCAGTATTTTATCTCTCTTACCGCACATTTTCTTGAATCTAAATTCTTAGACTAAAATCAAAACGAATGAACTTTTAAAAGAAGATATTTCCTTCCACTATCTGTGTGTTTTTACCATCATATTTAATAATGCCATCACTAGCGACTCCTTACAGCTTAAGATGATATTCGCACCTGTGAAAATGATTTCTGTGTTATTATTCAATCTACTTTGTTGGTTGGCAATCACAAGTTTATCTAAACCTATTTTTCTTTCACTAATCAACTATTTACAATTATCCCACACAAAACCCCCAATAATTCAGTCTCCAATGACAAATGAAACATCAAATTCAAGTACCAGATCTTAGAATAACTGTGGTACGAACAATTATTGTAGTATGAGCCGTACTCTTCGCATACTTCCACAATGTAACTTTCAACTATAAATGAAAAATAAAGTATAAAGCATAGCCTTCACATACTAACACAGTGTGAAGAATAACTATAACTCTGTCGGTCATAAGATATATATATTTATCACAAGTAACAGTTATAGATTTGGAGAATGCACAGTTTGAAATCTTTCAATCCTTAACCTTATGAGCATGACACAAAATTAGTGAAACATAGCTAACATGAAAACGCAAAAGTGAACCCAAACATCAAAAATCATGAATTGATCAAGTACTTTGTGGTCATTGCCTTGAAAGAAGAAAAATAAAGTATAGGATTTCTGCAAGAAAACTTATTACAGTTATTTAGGTCTTCATTGCCACATAGGGTAGCATAGCTGGGATTGATGTATCTTACCAGCGGGGTCAATTATTAATTGACCCACATTATGATCAATTTTAGGTAGCATCTGCGTTTTAATACTGTGAAGATATTTTACCATACATTAATATCCATACAATGGATTTGTTTAACTCTTTAATTTGTTCAAATTTTCAATAAAATCGATTTTAGTATGTTGGTATATCATAGCATCTATGTTTCATAATAACAAAACTGGAGCCTTATCAGACTTTTCACTTTCAAAAATAAGCACAGAATTTGTTGGTATGACTTGCATTGGAACTTGTATGTGTTTACCTCTTACTGTAACAATAGTGTCCAGAGAACTTTTGAAACTTAAATAGCAGCCGAACTAAATACTTGTTGATCGGTCATATTTTAGTGTAAAAGTTAAAGATGGTGTCTTAGAGAGATTGTTCAATAGTAAACATGTTTTTAAGAAGTCTCACTATATTTGGTGCAAATTTATGAAAAGTAGTAAGCTTGAAACAACGCTTTTGCATTGCACTATAAATGAATGAATTCCCTATGCTACATCATGAACAGAAAATATTGCAGTCTTAAGTAATACAAAACTGACAGAGGTGGTAAAGAAACTGCTTGGACAAGTCTAATCTCCAAAGGATAATGGTGAGAGCCTTCCATTAAATTTGTCTCATCTCCATCTCTATGGCATGACAGACAACAGAGGCATGAGCTGATTTACAAAACTGCAAGAAAAGAAGATATTATATGAAATAAGGAAGTCAAAAATTGATGATCAGACTTTCATCGAGGACGTTAAGAATGAAAAATAATTGATCGGCAGAAGTGTAATATGAACTTATATTTGTATCAATGACTCAACATAACAATTCAGCAAGCATTATGTGAGTGGTAGGATTATTTATATAAATGTAAGAAAAAAGGTGTAAAAAAAAGAGGTTTAAAAAAAAAAATGGCGTTAAATAAAGTGTAAAAAGTGTATAAAAAAAATGTAAAAAAAATGTTATAAAAAGTGAAAAAGAGGTTAAAGTTGAAGGTTTACTATCTTGTATCAAGGCAAGGCCGGCTCACATGACTTTACAACAGTTAACTCCTGGTCATTGGTAACTAATCACACCCACACACTTAAGTGTGCACAATTCAAACAGTCGCTCCCAGGGCATCTACAGTGTGCCACATCTTCTTGTCCCCCAAGGGGACTACCCGTATGGTGCAGCTACACACTGGCACACAGTCAATAAAATGCATGACGTGTAAATTTGATGATTGTACGTTTAGCAATGAACTCAAAAACAGAAATGATATGAGTGGAGCTGGTCAAATTGGTGAGTGTTGTTACGCATAATATTTTTAAAAGAAGCCGTTATACACCTCTGTAATACTGTTGCCCAGTTTGGCAGCTAGGCTAATACCTCTGCCCACAAATAATCCTATCCTTCAAATTCAACATTTTTCCTTTAAAGACTATCAACTTTCCTACTATTTAACTTTATCTATCTGTTTGGATGAGACGGGGTAAGTAACTCACTGAGGATTGTAGAGCTCCACCCGTCCTTTGAGAATGTTTGGTCCGAGGAATTTGGCTAGTTTAGACAGGCAGGCCTCTGCCGCAGCTCTCGTCAAGGCATTATCACATGACTGGTAAGAAAAATATAAGGGAGAAAAAATATATTGGTTAAAGGCATTAAAGACTCGCCCCAAACTGCGTGCCGCGCTATGAAATAGTTAACTTTTCATTGCTCGCAAATGACGTTTTCTTCTTGTCTACAAAATGCAGACAGTAATGAAACGTGATACCTTGTTATCTTTCATCTAGACCTGAGATGTCCATCGCTGCTATGTACACTGTGTTGTGGGTATTGACCGTAGCTGTATGTATTGACTGTACACTAGTGTCTAATAACCGACGGTAGCAAGCTGTGTGCGTATTTTCTGGGATCGATGGTGGTGTCTAACACTTCTGTTACACCTCATTCGAAACTAGGTCAGATTACCGGCATGAGACGTTTCTTTGTGCGCCAGTCTTCACACCCTTTAATACAAAATTATTTGCCAGCAGATAATGTACACTGGCAAGAACTTTTATTTCTGTGTGTACGGGATATGATTATTTAAATAAATATACTTGACAAACCAAAAAGAGAAATAATGCAGAAACCTCCCCAAAGGAGAGAGATAAATTACACTGTTTTCCACGTACACACTGAGCACTGTAAAACTGTGTTGAAAGGTTTAGACCACATGATTATTTTCATCTTTATAACAGAATCAAAGAAAAATAGAAAGTTAGAAAGTGTGGACGGTTCTTGTCAAGGCATTAGCGCATGACTGCTAAAACAGGTCAAGAAAAATTAGCATTGTTCTAACTATATAACAACTGTTAAGATACATACACTGAATAAAACAAACAATACCGTACGTACAACACAAATATAGTAATTTCTTTCATTACTTTGAAACTTATTAAAACATGATGAAAATAAAAGAGCAAACAATTGGGCCACCTGTGTCAAGGAGACTGTTCTATTACATTGTTTTCACAGACACACTGAGCAATACTGTGTTAGACTGTGATTATTTCTATTGTTATAATGGTGGTTATCCCAGGTGGTATCTATTAAAACAAAAGCCTTTTGTTTGCCTTCTTTTCCTTGTTCTGGGAGTGATCTAATTGTCAAGTCTATCAAGGGCTTTTTTAGTTAAATTCCTTACACTCGTTCACTATATGTTCCTAGTATGTTTGTTATGTGTGTGTAAAAGTAAGTTGGCCTGACGTTTCGATCCTAGCAGGATCTTCTTCAGAGACAAAATGACAAGTTTGTTATGTAATTGCTAGCTGACCACCAAAGTAGTTAGTATTACCAACCAAATGAATATTCATTAGAAAAGACAATGAATCGACAAGATTGATAGACAAGCGGGTAAGAACACAAAACACTTACCAAACTATAGAAAATCGCTTCAAAGAAACCTTCCAACTGTGGTTTAAAATGACGTTTACCGATTCGACCACCGATGACAGGAATCTGTTGAGAAATGTGTTTGAAATGTTTCTTGAGAAGGACTGGAAATGAGTTTGAAGTAAGACACTAGCATTTTCACTACTTTTAGAAGAAATGATTTTCATCAAGATATCACTGTGTACGTAAGAACCAAAATTGCCTTCTGTTAATCATTTTAAAACGATTATTCATTCCTTTATTACTCTGTCAAATATTATATATTTAATTCCATCGGTAAATAATTGTTTTGCAACATTGATCTATGGCTCCCGAGTACCATGGTAGAAATGAAAGATATGGTGAAAGGAGATGGACCAAAACTAAATGTCCTGATAAAGATTTAATGTGACAAACATCCCCACAGATGTAGGTAAATCAAACATTGGTCTACAGTATTAAAGTGTAAAGCTTTGTTGGGGAGGGGGAGTGGGAGGGGGAAGGGGGAGAGGCTATCATTTCCCCACTACCTGATGCTACAAGGTGGTTACATCGTGTAATTGTCCTCTCCTCTGTTGCACCCAACAGAAATGAAGACCAGAATATTCCCTAAATGTGACAAAAGTTTGCTTAGCTGTTTGAAATATTTGTTTCCCAGGCATAATAATAGTTTAACAATGACAGTTGGGTTACTTTTAGATTCCAATGGAAACAATGTTTAGCTATCAATTTTTGGGGCACTTTGATCTACCTGGCTCACAACTCACCGTAAAAATTCCGCAACCCATTTCCCTGTCCCAACCAACATTTTAGACAGTGCGGTACTTCATTGATATAGCAGAGGGTAATACCTAGCCTATTCTACTCTCCACCAAAAACTTTATTGCCATTTATAACTGTTAAAGCTAAACACTGGCTAGCTATGCTTTGTTTGGACAAAAATATACTTCTCTTAGGAAATTAATTAAATAACGTCCGTGAATATCGTGAAAAGTGGAAACGTGGATGCAAAACTTAGCCAACTGCTTTTAAGTACAAGAACATATCAGGGCATGTATTCAAAAATTGCATGCCAAACCTCCTTGCCAATAAATTTATAGAGAGAAAATGAAATGTTTTAGGCTCAAACCTGAAGACAAGCTGTTTCAAGTAAGACCAAATGCTGAGGATAGTTTCTCTTCTCCAAGACTTTTGCCAGAGACGGCAGAAGGTTCGAAACCTGCTGTGAGAGTCGAGGAATGGATGAAAGTTCCGCCAGGAGATTGATGCATCTATTTTCAGTAAAGAAGAGAGGAAAGGTAACGCCTATCTGAAATCACTGTCACTAATTTCTCTGAGCAAATTACATCAAATTGATTACACATTCATCAGGACAGAGCAGAATTTAAGAACTGAATTTTAAAAAATGGTCCATTTGGAAAGGTCTTCAAAGTTTTGTTACTGTTTTTTTTTCATGCTAGATAATTAGTGACAAAGGATGTGCCTTACAAACCTTCCAAAATATAAAAATAGTTCATATAGATTATATCCCGCCTCAAAACCTTTTTTTTTTGGCGATCCATATTGTCATTTATCTACACTACATTAAAAATCCATAAATATCTAACACTTTTTTTGGTTGATGATTAAACTGGCTATTGACTGATTTCATTGCAATTGATTGCACATTGGCTGGAAGTTAGTAAACAACGGAACAAACACACACGCAAATTAATTTTCAAAACTTGGGAACAAAATCCCTGTGAGACAGGGAGGAAGTGTAACTGTCTAATTCAAATGGAAACAATATTTTGTTTTCTGCTACCCATTTCATTCACCCACTGTAAATGTTTGGCGACCGACTTTTGGGTCACAATCTACCGTTTTGGAAGGGTTGGCCATAAGTACTACAGGAATTATAAATGACTTAAAGGCATTGAAGACTCGCCCCAAACCGCGTGCTGCCATCTGAAAAAGTTAACTTTCCGTTGCTAGCAAGTGAAGTTTTCTTCTTGTTGCTACAAAATGCAGACAGTAATGAAACGTGATACCTTATTATCTTTTATCTAGACCTGAGATATCCATCGCTGCTATGTACACTATGTTGTGGGTATTGACCGTAGCTGAATGTATTGACTGTGCACAAGTGTCTAATTACCGACGGTAGCAAGCTGTGTGTGTATTTTCTGGGATCGATGGTGGTGTCTAACAATTCTGTTACACCTCATTCGAAACTAGGTCAGATTACCGGCATTAGACGTTTCTTTTTGCACGAGTCTTCACACCCTTTAAAAGGATAGTTCAGAGGTAAATTTATATTTGACCTGTTAAGCGAGGATCTTCATCTTAGCGTCTGGGTGAAACTTGCATCAATTCCTCCATATTGTTAGTCCTAGCTGAAGTCACATTGTGCACCTAAATGGGACCTTGAGGCAAGCAGGTGCGATGTAAAAGATGCAAATTGACCAAACTACGGTTTGGTTTTCTTTATGTTTCACAACTGTTTTGATATTGGATTGGCCAACAGCTTGAACTTGCACTACAGGAGCTGTGAAGCCCAAGCTTGTACATTATCAGTCATCATTTGTGTAACAACTTGAATTCATATTTTGGAAACAAATAGAGGAACATTCCGTTTGGAGTTGTGCGTCTATTGTGACATCACGCCTGTTTGCTGCAAGTTCACTTTTGGTACAACAGGAGTCGACTTCACACAAGCATATTATCTTGAAAATGGCAGGCTAGGGACTGAATGACAATTTCGTCAGGTTGTTTCTAGATTACATTTCTCTATTACATGTCAAAAATAAAGTTACTTCGGAACCATCCTTTTAAAGAAGAAACTTGGGTCTGATATGTGATAGAGTCCAACTATGGAAGATATTGGGCATAACTTTACATAAAATGCATTTTCTACATGGTGATTGTCTTTTTTGTATTTATTTAGAAACTATAGCAATAATTAACACTTTACTATTAATCAAGTTATCTAATTCTGGCTTTTTATAAGATTCTCACCCATCGCCAAGTTCCCAAGGTTCCGAAGGCTTCCTGAATTTATGATCCATGCATCCACCTTCCCTGCCTTTCCCCATCTTAGGAGCCAATGAACCGCAGGAATACATCTATGAAGAAAGAAACATTGACTTGAGTAAGATCTTTCAATATCTATGGTTGTTTCCAACGATAAGGTCACTCATAATTTGGTTGCAGGAGCAATAATATACATCACCCTAAATACCAAAACGCTAACTGGAATGATGAAATCATGGCACAAACTTCAAAGACTGTAAACAAAGAAAAGTTCACTGCATTAACTTTTGCGGTCACAAACTCCATCTCCAATGGATTGATGATTGACACACATTAACACATAAATTACACATTTTATACCTGTTTATCTGAATGCAACTCAACATCATTGTCTCTTAAGCTTTTCACTACACCGAACGTGGCAGGCGTACTCTCCAGACCACCAAAGTTTTTCGAAAAGCTGTCTTGGTTTTCTACGCCATCAAAACCTTCTTGGACCTTCTCTAAGAGTTTCTTTTCCACTTCGTTCCCTGAGAAAGAAATCAAAGGAGGAGGGGCAAATAGGATCAAAGCATACAGCAAGAATTTGAAAAACACAGATGTATGATGGAATTCCAAAAACTGATACTATGATGTATTGATACCTATAAATTATTAATTAATTGGATACAATCATGAATCTCACACAATAAAAAAAAATGCAGTGAATTACATTAAAAATTGTTTTCACAAGTATGATTCGATTCAGGTGTTATTTACTCATAAATAACAAGGGTGTTCTCCCACCCCCCACCCCCTCCCCGGTAAGAGGGATGGCTCCAGGAGGGTGCAGACAGACCTAATGTAAGCCACAATGTAAACTTGAAAGTGTCGTTACCAAATGCATACCACTATAAAAGGGCTCAAATATGTATTGTGTAACAATGAAGAAATAATTACCATAAACATTAGCAACTTTTCCGAGAGAAATTGCGGCACCTTGCCTGACAGAGAGAATGTTATCCTCAAGGTTTCCAAAAAACAAAGGGAGAAGTTTCTCCATGTAGGAACTGTGGAAGAAAAGTACACAACATATGAGCAAGACTGCAAGGTGTGAAACCCGATTAAAGTGTGGTTATCAAGTTTACAATTGCTCCAAGCCTTGGACTATCTTCTACTGTACCCTCCGTTAATCCAGGAAAAGGCAAGGAATAATTTATCCAGAATTGCATAGCAAAATGGTAAAATTGCTATACAAGTGTACAAAGACATATGGCAGTGTTTGTGCACAGAAACCATAGTATTTTGGGAGAGACAAAATATTCAGTCATCAAAGGCTGCTACCCAATAATTTGAATGCTAGATTATTCCCTGGACGAACACAAAAGATTGTCTGTCACGTAATAACATTTCTATACAATAATTACCGTTTTTGTCATAAAATGTTATTTCAGTTGTTCAAGAATGCTAACACATCAGAATAAGTCCTTTAAACCTCATCCAAGCACTTTGAAGTCAAGGTTTCATGAAAATATGAAAACGTTTCTGCTAAATATTTTATCTTCCAAATTTTGGATTTTAGCATAATGTAGTTATGATCATGTCACTTGCTCTGCTGATGCCAACCGGTGAATTATTATTTTTTTATTATTTATTTATTTATTTATTTATTTATTTATTTATTTATTTTTTTTTGTAATGACACATGCTACAGGGAAGAGTTTTTATCCACTAGAAGGAAAATTCTGTGGTAAACTTTATTTTTTAACCGTTCATTTTGCAACAAAGTGAACTTGAAGCAAACGTGAGCCATCAGCTACTATAAATACCCAACTCCAAAGTTTTGTAAAATGGCAAAGAAAGAAAGGCATGGTTCACCTTGACTCATCTGGAAAACAGAGGATAAAATTTCCACAGGCAACACAAGCTGCATCCCTGACTGGCCAGCTGTCATCCTCGAAACATATTAACAAAGCCGTCAACAGCCTCTGCACGTAAGGACGAACTTTCTCTTTATCAATCTGACAAAAAAGAACGGCCAAATTTTCTTCAAGAAACTTCCTCAAAAATGTCTTCCAATCAATAAAATATCAGGCATTATCATTTTTCAACCTCTCTGGCTTGAGAAAATCATAATGAAAAGAGGACTTTGATGTGGTTCTGTAAATTTTAAGGTTGACTATAAAATTGCATACTGCTGTGAGCCAAGCTAAAACTACGCCTTATTTTTTCGTTTAAGACATCACTCAAGATGTTTTGAGTAAAAGAAGGGTTCTTGCAGGAAACAAAAATAGGAAGTATACAAAATTACCTCTTTTTCTTTTTTTCCCCTTCTTAATTGCATTTTTTAACCAAACATGATAAGACCAAAAATGATTTTGTATCTCTGTAAACCCTTTTTCAAAGTACCAGACAAAAATACCAAAAGAAATCAGTCGTCTCCCAAAGGAACTGGGAGACGACATCGTGACTGTTACACTTAAAGATCGCGCTTACCTTACTTCCCAGTTCAGCGATACAGGCACAGGCAGCTTCTCTCACAGCGTGGTTATCAGCATCTGACTGTTCCACGTAAAAATTGACCTAAAGGAGGAGAAGGAGAAGGAGGAGGAAAAGTTATATCATGCTGTGTGGTCACTAAACCTTGATTGCATCAGTTAACGTCATTCTAGAATGTTTCACTGATAAACTCGTTGTTATGAAAGGAGTGATTACACGTTCTACTCGATTCTAAAAATAAACCTTGATTGCATCAGTTAACGTCATCCTAGAATGCTTCACTGATAACCTGGTTGTTATGAAAGGAGTGATTAAAAGTTCAACTCGATTCTAAATATAATGTTTGGTGAATAGAGGACAGAACTCTTTTGGGTTTCAAAGTTAAAAACGGTTTGCAGCGCCAACTGAGCTATCTAGCCCTTAGTTCATGGGAACCCACCAACCTAGGGCTGGTTAAGCTCAATTATGTTTATGATATCATAGTTAGTTTCCTATGGTTGATTTAATACTTTTCTCTCAATTCCCATCCCTGGTTAAATTTTTGCTTGTATTAAATGAAACTGGGGTGTAATCCCTGGTTACATGGTATGTACAGTACTGTATCTTCTTACTAGCACCCTGTCCCCCTCCCCCCCCCAAAAAAAAATGAAGAAAAAAATGGTTGATGGAGATTGAAACCAACTAATGGCTGGATCCCTCAGTTGATAAAGCACATGTAATAAGCTAAATCAGATGTTTTTTTTAAAATATTTTGATGAAAAGTTTTCTTTTTTACTTGAAATTAGTCTCTGGATCAAAACATTATTTATTTCTACTAACCACTTCCTCTATATATTTCTCTACCAGTGCCTTTCCTTGCTCCCCCACGATCTGTCTCCAGGTCTCTTGGCAGTAAATCTTTACTCCTTCAGCGACATAGTACCTTTTGAAAGAGAAAAAACATTAGGAAGATGTTTCACTTTAAAACATTTTGGAAGCTGTACATAATCACTATCTTAGCATACTGTATGACAAATAACTTGATTGGGAGAAGGAGAGAAGAGGGTGGGGGGAGATATGATGGCAAAAGCCATCATACAGCTTGAGTTAGCTTCAATTTAAGGACAAGAAACTATATAATAATAATAATAATCATAATATTTGATTTATATAGAGCGCTTTACACCAGCGATAGGTCTCAAAGCGCTTTACAGACGTTATATTACACCTGGTCAATGATAACCTATCCCAGAGACAATCCCTCCAGTCGGCAGCAGTTATATACTGCACCCAATGACAAGTTACCTCACAGGTACCCAATAAACCCCTGGGTGGAGAGAGGCAAGTGAGATACAGCATCTTGCCCAAGGACACAACGTAATAAACTAGGCAGGAATCAAACCAGCAATCCTTGGATCACGAGTCCGACGCCTTAGCCAATTGGCCACCACGCTCTCAATATACAATTAACAGACAAAACTTCCTACAAGTTGTGATAGAAAGGCACCTTAGCATAATCCCACCCTATTTCCCATCATTTTGCTTAAGATGTCCCTGGAAATGTATATATATGTGTGTGAAGCAAATACTGCCTGATTTGTTGTGTAAATATTGGATGGTTTCATATCAAAGTTACAACTCTTGAAACTCAAATGCTGCTTTGATAATTCCTGAACAGGTGATCATTTATATTTACAACAGGGGATTTAGTAATAATTTTTCATTAACTTTTAGAAAATGCATAAAGATTTGCCCTTCATAAAACTGAACAATTTTTGTAATCCACATATTTAAGTTTTTCAACCTGCATGTGCCACATACGTTTTCAAACCTCACACACTAATATTTTCAACCTAAATGTGCCACATACTTAAGTTTTCAAACCTGCATAAAGTTTTTGACCCTGCATTTGCCACATATTTACGTTTTCAAACCTGCATGTGCCACACACTAAAATTTTCAACCTAAATGTGCCACATACTTAAGTTTTCAAACCTGCATAAAGGTTTTGAACCTGCATTTGCCACATACTTAAGTTTTTCAAACCTACATGTGCCATCTAAGTTCTTCATTTGAAGATCAAGTGAGAGCAGATTTAAACGCGTCATACCTGAGTAGTTAGACTGTACACAATTCGAGCAACCAAATCAGGTAGAACGAAAAACTTAAGAAACTATTTAAACTTCTCACCTGTTGAGACACAATCTCGGTACCAAGATGCCAAAGAACTGGTGTTGTGATTCCTCGGAGGGCATGTTTGTCAAAAACTGTCGAGTAGCCACTGACGCTGCTAGACGAACCTGGAGGGATAAAAATTGGATATATTCTTTTAAGAGTTTGTGTACCGCCCTCTATGGAAAGATATTCACCTCTTTCCAGATTCTGCTACTGACTGAAGAAATTTCTTTGTTTTTTGTAGTGGTTTTTTGAACAGAAATCAAAGACTACTTGTCCTTCAAAATGTCCAATCTGTTTTTGTGATTAATACTATACTCTGTAAAGTGTCCAAGTTATGAAATGTTGAGGATACAATTATTTTCCACTATTCGCTGATTAAGCTTCACCTAATGAAAAAGCTAAAGTGTGGTGAACTGTAAATTTACTTTGAGTGATACCTGGCAAATTTTTTGCCAAAGATATACAAAACCATCTACATCAAGCCCACCAAGGTAAACTTGCACATTAACAAACTTTGCTACTGCAGGAAACTACTACGTTAAAATAATGAGCCACATATTTTGCTATATTGGACTAAAATTGCTTAACACCTTGCTAACTAGGAACAACCAAATGTCTGTGTTAACCACATAGGTGGTCTATTAGTTAGATTGAGGGGGTATCTAACTATGTGGGTATATTACATGCCTTAGTCTGAGTAACACAAAGTATTAACACCCTATGCCAAATGCATCTTCATGTTTTTTTGGTTTGTTATTTGGGGGGAGGGTGGGGTTTCAGTGTTGAAGTATCTTGGAAGTGAAAATTAAAGGTGGAAGAAGGGGTAAAGAGGGACCAAAGCTACTTGCTTTCCAATTTGAAAAACTAGTATTTAGTTTACGCTCCCCATTTAGTATGAGCTCTCCTAAAAAGACTGAATGCAAAATTTGTAGGACATACCTGACTCCAATTGTCAGCTAGACCGTTCGCAAAGTGTTGTGAAAAATCTTGGCCGTACTTCAAAATAGTGTTTTCTGAAAGATCTGTCGAAACATTTTCTTCTTGTCGGTGAAAAAGAAAAGACGGAAGCAGTGAAAACTCATGATTCTTTCCTTGAGACCTTGACCAGCATTGCTATCAAGTTAAATACTAACTGACAATGGGTATTCTACACACAATTCCTCTATTACAAGCTGCACTTATGAAGCAAGCAAGAAACTTTAAAACTCAACAAAAACAAATGAAACTAAAAGCAAAAAACCAACAGAAAAATGATTTCCTCAGTTGGTTTCTTCCCACCCCATGTAATTGACTGAATATGAAGTAGCTCCCAGGCACTTGCATTGTTTCACAGCAGGTTATGCTTTTACCTTCTTTGTTCCATCCACTCTCCTCCCCCTCCCCCCCCCCTGCCTTCACCCCAGCCCCACATTGTTAATTTTCCCAACTCTTACTCAGAGACATCATTGACACTTTCTCATTTTCAATTGGTTGAGCAAATTTCAAAGTTATTGACTTCTTTCTTCCAATAGCCGACTCTTTAAAATCATGTTTGCTTCTTACACCGGGCTATTTGTTAATAATAAAATTCTTCATGGCACACAGATGGGTAATCAGTCCAAAAAAAATCAGGTAGATTGCAATTTTTCAAAAGTCTGTTGCAGTTTAGTCCCTTCAAAGAATGAAAATACCCTTTTCATACTAAAACATTAATGCCATTTAATTGTATACTTGCACGGCCATATAAAGCAAACACAAATATACTTGATCGACAGGGCACATACTTTAAGTCTCAATGTGTGCTTGCCAAATTTAAACTTTGACCTTTCCAGCTTTACTGCCCTAAAGCTCAGTAAAAGTGACACAGTTCTATGCAATTTTCATATAAAATATTCATTATTTTTATTGAGTTATCTGTCATTAAACATTTTGAGCTGAATAAAATTCGCCAGGATTTTTTAACGAGTCCGTAGATTTTACAAACTTTCAATCAAAATTTGCAAGCTCAACCCGACAGATCATGCGCCAATCAAATCTCTGTTTTAATTACTGCCGTTAGGCCTATCTTACTTTCAATTTCGTGGCTAGCCTGTGTTAGATCTCTTGAATAGTATCTTTCTTTCAGTCTTACCGATGTAGCTTGCAAAATTGTGTCATTTCCTTCAATTGCAATGAATAAAAAGGTGTTTTCAGACGTTTCCTCCATGGAATTGGGTCAAAAAAGTGGACGATACAAGTATATATATTGGTTACATAATGAGCATGCTGATATGAGCGGTCGCAGTGATTTTACTGTAAATCGTTAGCGCCATATAAAGGGCAACAGAAAATATATTTCTTTCTTTCGATTGAGACAGCTTTTCTCCATTAAACCCACATTGTCAGAGGGCAATTAGAATAAGAAACATTGAATTTGCTTAGGAAGTTTGCTTTATGAAATTCTTAAGCAAACGCGCATTGTGACTTTAAAGACACCCTCAGAATATCAAAATGTTTACCCATCTGTGGATACTAAACTATACACACTTTTGACTTATAGCTAAGAAAGGAAGACGAAATGTAACTTTCGGAGAAAAAACACGTATGAAGAAAACGCGCCCTAAATGTAGTATTCTTACACAATCTTGAAAAAAACAAGGAAAACCTCTTTGTTCAAACAACAAAAGCAACAAAATGGGCCAATCATCCTGTTTCAAAGAATATCAACAATATTAGCTTCGAGTTATCACTTGTATATAATGCTTACCTTCTTTTCTATTGCAACTGACAATGGCAGCACACACGTAATATCCGGTCTCCCTGACAAAACGGTTGGTGTGGGTTAGAGTCCCAAAGACAAGGTCTAACAGATCTTGGTCTATGAAAGAAAGAAAACCTGGTCCACACCCCTCCACCACAGCTTGCAAGCACCTAGCAAAAGAAAATCAAAATAGTTTTCTACCAGGATGCAGTTTGTGACGACGGCCCAATAAAATAATGTACATGGGGTCACTATGATTGCACACCTGTGTGCTGTTTCAAAGCAATATGGAAATGGTTGTTACTGCAGAAAGACTGTGTTCATCTGAATACTTATAGGCATTATTTGGATTTTCAAAACTGAAGGGATTGTCTCTGGGACAGGTTATCATTGACCATGGGTAACATATCGTCTGTAAAGAGCTTCGAGACATATTGCTGGTATAAAGCGCTGTATAAAAGTGGAATATTATTATTATTATATATGGCAAGGCTATTTAATCCCTTTCATTGGGCTTGAATCTTTCTCTTGTCATTTTCGGAAAAATTGCAGACCAAATTGCAAAATGCGACTTTTATTCTCCTGAAGAGAATTCATGAATCATACCTGTTACCAAACTGTAAGAACAAACATGTTTTAAAGTCATGTGACTTCCAAAGGTTATACAGTATAAGCATTTGTTAATTACTTATGTATATTTGTTTCCTATAGCAATAATACT
>KN888131.1:33383-63998 GCA_000934455.1 Apostichopus parvimensis | reverse complement strand
GAAAGAGATATTACTTTTCTTGGACCTATCGCGAAGTTGTCTTTACGGAAAACCGTCAGATAAAGAAGTGATATGCACAGTAGATCGACACTGTCCAATGTACATTTCACTGTGTGAGCCTAGGAAGTAGGAAGCATAGTGATATACAGTAGGTACAGTGTATAGGGGACTTGTATGGTACTATGAGTACACAGGATGAGTGAGTACAACAGCATGAGTATGAGTACAAGTAGAAGTACCCACAGTGTTATTAGTACAAGTGTGGGTACAATGCTAAACAGTTCACTGTGTGAGCCAAGGAATAGTGATATGGGCCTTTACACAGTAAACCAACACGAAAATCAACACATGCAGTTTTCAGTATTGAAATTGGTATTTTCTTTGTTCTATTAGGATGAGTGTTAGTTATTTGAAGCAGAGAGATAGCATAGAAAGTTTCAACATCCTACTTGAATTTTGAAATTTTGGTCCATTGGAATCCTATGGGAAAAATAACGGGCGAACATTGACATACACCAGAAATATATAACGGTTGTAACACATTGACATACATCACATGGCAGGCAATTTTTCATAAAGTTTAAAACATATATAGTCTTGGACATTTTCCTATGATGGCATATAGTCATACCTGCCACACAACCAAACGAGAGCAATAGGTGATGCATATCAGGCTTAGTAGCGCATGAAATAGGTAACGGTCGAACAGTATGTCAATGTGTTACAACCGTTATAAATGTACCACAAAAAATTGCGAAACTCAAAAAGTATACAGTGCATGTAGTTCCTTTTGTGTATACAGATTCCTACCATGAAATAGTTTATAAAAACCATGGAAACTTCATTTGATGATGCACATGGGGGTATAGTGGTACGTTTGAAAAAGATTGACATACACATGAGTTACATTTTTGTATGTCAAACTTCTTAAAATTTGCCACCTGTGCCCCATGTGCACCAAAAAATGATGTTTTCAGTGTTTATATAAACCACTACTGGCTAAGTATCTGAGTGCAGTAACATGGATCATATACATTTCAAATCATTTGAGTTATGCCATTTTTTAACGTAAATTTATAACGGTTGTAACATTTTTTACATGTTCGCCCGTTATCTATTTCATGCTGTACTGAGCGTGATATATACATCATATATTACTCTAATTTGGTTGTGAGTTAGACATGACTGTATGCCATCATAGGAAAGGTGAAAGACTAAGTATGTTTCAAACTTTATGAAAAATTGCTATCTATGTGATGTATGTCAATGTTTTGCAACCGTTGTATTTTCTTGCCGTATGTCAATGTTCAACCGTTATTTTCCTATAGGATTCTAATGGGCCATTTTTTCAAAATTCAAGTAGAAAGTTGAAACTTTTTACTCTAGCTCTTTGCTTCAAATGAGTAATATTGAACATTACAGAACATTGGAAATATCAATTTTAGGGGTGGAAAACCTCCATGTTATCATTTCGTGTTGGTTTACTGTGTATTTGCCCATATAGGTATAGTGTATAGCAGACTTGTGTTATATATAATACAACAGGATGAGTGTGAGTACAACAGGTTGAGTATTACATTAATTTCCTTGTTTTACGGCCATGTAAATCTAAAAATGTGCATTTAGTTGGTGTTTCAACCATTTCCTATTCTTAAATTAAGGGTGGGATAATTGGTAGAGGTGTGATTAGGGTGGGGTGATTTTAGGGTGGATTGATGTTAAGGTGAGATGATGTTAGGGTGGGCTGATGTTAGGGTGGGCTGATATTAGGGTGGACTGGTGATAGAGGCCTGATATTAGGGTGGGCTGATGTCAGGGTGGGCTGATGTTAGGGTGGGCTGAGTAAGCGAGATAACTCTTTATCATGTGTAACTGCTCATCACGATGTAGGTGAAGATTGGTGTCAACATGTCAGACATTTCAGCATTTGACCAGCAAAATTCCAGCCATTTTTCTTTTAAAACTGCTCACAATAACGACGGTCATCTAATGGTCACTCACTCCTGCTCAATATTCTTAATGCCACTGGTCATCATTAAAAACATTAATAACTCTCATTAAGGCTCCTAATTGTTAATGCTGAAATAACTTGGATGGTCCAAATAGAACTTAAGTTTGAAAGCTTATAAAACATGTACAGCAAGATGTTCAGTCCATTACTTATTGCAGCCATACAATGACCCAATCAAATTATAGCTTTATAAATATCTGTTTTCTTTCTAATTGTGATGTTTTCTTTGTAATTGTCTTGTTTTCTTTCTCATGATCTTTCTTGTTTCTAATTGTTTTTTCTTCTAATTATCTTTTTTTCTTTCTAATTATCTTTTTTTCTTTCTAATTGTCTTTTTCTCTTTCTACTGTAACTGTTTTTTTTTTCAAATTGAATTTTTATCCTTCAATAGTCTTTTGTTTCTATTCTAATTGTCTAATTTGTTCTTTCTAGTTGTCTTTGTTCTTTCTAATTGTCTTGTCTTCTTTAAATTGTTTTTGTTCTTTCTTATTGTTTTGTTTTTTTTAATTGTCTTGTCTTCTTTCCAATTATCTTTGTTCTTTCTATTGTCTTCTTTCCTTCCTAACTCTCTATCTTTATATAAGCCAGAGATACCTTCTATGCTCTTAACCAATTCAACTTTAAATCCGCCCCACCATGATTCTTTTTTTATTGAGTTTACGGCTCATATCCGAAAAACGATCTTAGCAGTATCTACAAGCTTTACAACCTGTACCTATCTTAATCTAAATACCACGCCACTGTTCATTCTCCTCCGGACTTGCCCAAGTCTTCTCTCCGTCATCAATTCCTTCATGGCCCAATCTCGTATCAATCAACACCACCGTTTTAGCCTCAATAAAATCTGTTTGAACCCAAACATCCTATATTTGAGTACATACTGATTTATTCCAACAAGAGTCTACAGGAGGCAGTCATGAATACAAACATTTTTGAATGTGTGTTAAGATACAGAGCCATACGTCTGTCAACACATCATTAAGAATATCAGCAAGCCTGTCAACGAATTGGTGATAAAAACAGCTTGATGGAGTAGGGAAGCGGTGATTCCCCTTACTGGGTGTTTTTTTTTTATAAAGATGGATGATGGCGTTTGACTTCAACTTTTCAACGGTGAAGACTGAAGAGAGACTAGCGGCCAGTGTGGCGGTGGTTGCTCCAGCCAATACAGAGAAGTATAGGATTAAGTGTTTGATTTGCCAGTACTACAGAACATGTATATATTTTTTCACAAATGAGCGAAAAAGATGTGATTGAAACAAAACAAGGTCGAGGTGAAACAACACATCATGTTAATAATCCAGAATTTAAGCAAGTGTTAATGTTTGTTGAGCCTGCAAAAACTGGAAAAGTGGGGGATTATTTTGCTCCGTGATCACATCGCAGCGTGTATTTTAGTAACAATTAATGATGGCAATATCGAACAAGCTTTACGCAACAAACAAATATTTGAAATTTAATGACAGAAATTGTGCAGAAA
Source organism: Apostichopus parvimensis (assembly GCA_000934455.1). NCBI lineage: Eukaryota > Metazoa > Echinodermata > Holothuroidea > Aspidochirotida > Stichopodidae > Apostichopus > Apostichopus parvimensis. The sequence continues at coordinate 60,507 of KN888131.1, read as the reverse complement.
TGAGTGAAAATAGAATTTATAAAAACCTTTAGGAAAAGACATATATCTCAGTGAGCAATTAATAATTATCACATTGTTAAGGTGTGCTGGGTCAGCAAAACTTTACAACCACAGTGTTTATTTTCTTTTGTGTTGCTATAGCTCTCATTTCCCCCCCTCCCCCCCCCCCGTCAAACAAAACCAATAAACAGGTGTCTGAAGTAATATGAAAATCACCAACATACTGTAGTGGTTAGTTTGATCTCATTATATATCAGTAATTATGCAGAAACCTGCCATAGAAACAACTTCAATAGAATGCAACCCTGTAACCTACTTTAAAATGCAAAATTGTATATCCAAAATAAAAATAAATTATAATTGGAATTTTTATTCCAAGGTCTATTTCACCCCCTTCCCCCCCCCCCCTTCTTAATGTATTTCTTAACAACCCCGAGACAAAACTAGGTCAGAAATTTCCAAAGAAATGAGCAAAGGCGACCATCTTCTTTCTCAGTGAGATGTACAGAACACAAGAATATGGATTTTTTGCCCCTAATTCATACTGTCATGTAGAGATATTTTGTGGAGACACTATATACACTTTGCAATCTTATAAACCTTAATGTACCTTTAATTCAAAGAGCCACATATTGAACCTGATTTTAAAACAACTTTTAGTTCTTTTGAATTTGTAAAGTCATTGTAAAGTCAATTTTATTTCACTGAATCTTCGAACATAAGTGCAGCATATATCCACTAATAACATACGGTACCTACTGGCTGTAAGAAATTTCAAATCCGTCCTCTCTTCGCTGCTAATGTGTCTTTATAACAGACAAAATACATTAACATGCCATTCGAGATATCTCGTATGTTCCCATAGAGACTGAATTCATTGCATTTTCAATAAAATAGGTCATCTAATAAAACTAGAAAATGGACAAAATTTAGAGGAACACAACAAAAACATGCAAAATCTCTGAAAAGATGACTCAGCAATTCCAGGGAGGAACTTGATTATAAATACATGCCAAGCAGACATACAATTTTGTAATCATCGACCTTATTCCATTTTTTTTTCTCTCTCTCTCTCTCCCTCTTTTAAAATGCATCTTTTTTATCTGATCAACTCTCATTCTATTGATTGACTTATTTCTCTCTTTTCTTCACTTTTTTTCCCTTTGATTTCTTTCTCCATGATCTTCTTTTAAATTTTATCATTCTCTTTCTTTTTCTTTTTCTCTTTCTTTTTCTCTCTCTCTTTCACTCTCTCTCTCTCTCCACTGGAGCACTGAGCTGCATATTGGGTTACCGCGGTTACTCATCGCCAAAATAGGTAAATAATCTCCTAAAAAATAAAAGGTTTAAGAACGAAAGATGATCCAGATTCATGACTTTCGGTCACTGATGCACCACTAATACTGTATCAAAGTAGGGCAAAGCCATCCGTAGAGTCGAAAAAATAAAATGTCATTTCCTAGTCTGCAGGTAACTCTTAACACAGTCGGAGAGGGAGGTGGGAAGGGGTGGGGGTGGGAGGTGGGAGGCAACATGTGTCAGCGACATAAGATATGTTCAGCACAAAACAATCCCAGACAAAAAACATTTTCATCACATATTTTGCATTTAGAGTCAAAATGGGGGAGCCGGGCTGAGAAAGTTAGGGTTGGCTTAATTTTACTTAGTATCAATGTATATATCACAAGAAAAATTGCTGAAAACTAATTCTGTGAATGATTTCTGACTGGGGTCCCTAAAACAGGTAGGAGATTGGGCAACTAGTTAATGGTCAAACCATTATTCACTGATGTTAAAATTTGTGGCATAAAATTTCCTGCTTTGTTTGATGGACCATCTACCAGGCCCATATTATCAGGGATCATCCACCCTCCCTTCCTTCCTCCCTCCCTCACCTCTTCCCATGCCACCTTGGCAGTGCCAATGCATAGAAAGTTCTGCCCAACATGGACGGCCAAAACTGTCTGGCATAATCCATAAGAAACGCACTACAGCCTTTATATCAAGTCTTGCCAAGATTCTTCACCTTGTAAATAAAAATTGTCATCAATCTTGATAATCCCTCTTCTTTTTTCTCTTTCCTTTATATTAATTCTTGTTTTTCATTTACAATACACTCTGGTCCCCCCCCCCCTCACTTATATGTCTCTTGTCTTATTTCCGTCATGTTAACATGTCAAACTGTTTTAACACTACCCATGAATCTTTAAATTAATGTTTGATTCACAAAGACACATCCATCATTTCAAGGTTATAACGTTCAATATTTAACGAATGTTCTTTTGAAGGATCGAGGCACAAAACTGGCCTACAATCACTCACATTAAGTTACAATCTCCTTTTTTTTTTCTGACACAATCAAAATTGAAACAAGTTCATTTCGAGGGAACAAAAACCGCTCAAAAAAAGTCAATTCCCTCCTTTGACACTGCATCTGTCGTGTACTGTAACGTCTCATCACGAATGATCGATCTTTTGAAATTTGTGCTTTAAATACATTGACCTAGCTGGCAACTTTATTTATGTACATGACTTCAAAACAATGCAGTTATCAGTTCTGTTATTGAAAATTTAAAAACTTGAAAGCAAAAACGCTAGAATTTTAGGACCTTTAATAGCCACTAATAGTTTACAAAAAATCTGAGTGCTTCAAAAACTCTACTGGCTAAATTCAAGTCCTCACTGGCGTTTTACTGAGTTTACAGCATGCATCAAGTTAACTACAGGCTTTTAACTATACAGGCTTATGTGGGAGCAGTCCAATAATAATAATAAGCAGTAAACGGGGCTTATTTGGGGTATGAAAATCATCCCGAACCTGTACTGACGATTGTTAACAGACTGACTCTATCATGTGTGTATATGTTCTTAATGTTTACTGGCAGAAACGAAAATGCCATTACCAGTATGTTTTGTCTAGTACTGGCAAATGGCAGAATCCACTGGCTTAAATAAGAAGTTAAATACCACAAATTCTGAGGCATAATAGCCTAATTGCCATGGCGAACACTGGGTATATATTGAATACATAAATGTGTAGTTCCCAGCTGTGTAGAGTGAATTTGTAAAACCTTTCTACATTTTACTGGCCATGGATGACCTCCCCACAACTTTCTGGTTTCGCCATTTAGGATAGAAGAGAGATGCTTGCACAAGAGGATGGGGATTACAGAAGGGAGATGGCCATACACACATACAAACAATTGCCAGATGCTAGAGCGAGGTAAATATGGCAATGCATAAGGTAAATATGAGGTGAGGGAGTACGCAAATTTACTGTCTCCATCTACATCTGCACTTTCCCTATCTACCTAAACTACCAAGACTGGAACGTTTGAGTACTCAATCTTCCTTTGTTAAATCTTTCCCTTCAGAAATTGAAACTATGCGATTTTCGCACGAGTCTCGTCGGACATGTTCTTCACGTTGTTACATATTTGTGATCTTGGAGTTTTCAACATCCGCAACATTGGTGAGAGCTGAGGATCGAGCGAAGTCAATCAATTGTCCTGCTCGACAAGAACTACAGTAGTTAAATAGTACTAGAACCGTATGGTCAACTATTGTTCGCAGACATGTCTTGCCTGGTACTGTGTACAGTATGTATGTGTAGGAAGACAGGTTAAATACACATATGGACTCAAACAGGGAAACACACAACATTGACTCAGGACTAAAACACAGATCAATTCCAATCTTCTTATTGCAGCGAGTATCTTGTGAATGTCAATGACCTGGTTATCCTGACTAAGACATGTTTTACTTTTAGTGTAAATAAGAAAGGGGGGGGGGGGAATTGAAGTCGGTTATTGTCGGGCATGCTGTCAGGAACCGAAAGTGGGAGGAGTTGAGGGGAGAAAGGTGGGTAATTATGCACCTCTTAGAGATACAAATTTATAAAGAAAAAAAGAGAAAACAATTGTTACATAGTGGACTCCTGTTGTTCTATTTCATTTTACTCTAAATTCATTTACAGTATGTAGGTCAAAACATTGAATAATTTGTCACACACAAACAAATCCCAAATTTCTTAATCTTTCTTTGCTAGAATAAAAGCAAGTGAGTATTTTATGAAGTATCCCTTCCTCTCCTCCCTCCTTTCCCCTGCTCTATCTCCCTCTTCCCCCCTCCCCTACACACTGAATATTCATATCTCATATAACATACAAGCATGCACAGCGGGTAATACATCTGTGCATGACTAACAGTAAATCCGATCTGAAAAGAGTCCATCTTTAAGGACAGAGAATTGAACCAGTTAATTCGATCCATTCATGACCTACTAAAATGCTGGTACCTTAACCGACAAGTGTTGCCGCCGCTCTGTAAAACAAAATCGCGAAAGGAGAAAATATACGTAAGAAAGGGGGTAAAAGAAACCTTCCGAGCTTTCTAAAGATCAAAAAGGAAGAAAGATCTTAATATGACATCATGGTTTAATGTCAATTTAAGAGGCCCGTTTGAATAGCATGTACTTACATGAACCTGATTTGGTATGTATCTAGGCCAACTTATCTCCATCGCTGCTTCCAACGTTCTAGTCTGTCTTTTCTTATCTGGTTTGAAATTGACCAATCACTTTATTCTTCCCATCTATGTGTCATTTTGATGGTGAACGTGCACCATCAACCTACAATATCAGGACTATGAGACATAGACGACAATCAGCTTAAGATCAGATCTAGAAGTACCAAGGGATTTCAACTTCCTCATTAAATTTAACAAAAGAAAAAAATCAGCCAAATTTTCTTGCGCTCAACTCGTTCCCGAAGATGGAAACCAGCAGCTTGTACACTTAGTATGTACCTGTTCAATATAATGTCCATATATAGAGAATGCTTTAGAAGCTTGTAAGTTGTAAGTTATGAGCTCATGGTTCTTATAGTAAACTGAAAGAAATAAACAATTCCAGACAGAAAACCTAAACCGTGAAAATTGTAACATTTGATAGACAAATTTAAATAGGAATTGAAGAGTCAATGTTTATATGATGTCTCTAACATTATCTGTTGGCCAAAGTTTTGGAAACTGTCAGAAATTTAATTGTTCTCATTATATTTTTCCAGGTCCGTAAAACATCTATTATAGTACAAGGAATATGGATCACTGAAAAAAGGGGATATAAACTTTGAGATGAACTTACTAGGCTGACAAATTCAACTGTCCAATTGCAGGTATTCTTCGTCTGTCCATATTATGCATTCTACCAATTCAACCCTCACCCAATCCACCAGACCTCCTACTCCACCCCCAGACCTTCCCCCTACATTCCCCTTTTCATCCCCCAGATCCACCCAACCTAAATAAAAATGATTATGAACTTTGTTCTCATCAACTATCAGCAAACATGTAAATCCATCAAATTCACCTCAAAGTTACCACATATTTTAAACGTTGGGGGAAAAAAGGCCGGGGGAGGTGATTACAACCCCCGGCTTCCTATTCTCCAACCTCTTTCGAACAATTTTTCTCAACTTATTTTGAATCGTTCTATTTTCCAGCCGCACTCAGATGATGACGACGAAGAATGACCTTTCAAGATTACTTTTCCTCTCAAAAAGGCTCTTCCATCATCCAGCATAAAAAGCTCCCCTTGGGCCATAATCTATATTTGCTGTATTTTAGATTATCCCATCAAAAAGTTCAGACACGCCAACATGCCACAATGTCTTCATCCTTTCTTATTCTGCTCCTCTCCGTATGCTTGCTTCCTCTCTGTTTATTAACTTCCTCCCACCGAAGGAATTCCGAAGGGCAGATAACTGGCTTCCCCCCCTAACCCCTTCCAAATCCTACTGATGAACATGTTGTTTTGCGAGATGGTTTATGCCTCGTGTGTCGTTCCATTAAAATCAATAGCCCTTTTGGGAAAACTGGCAAAAAAACCTGCGTCTTCATTAGCCAACTTGTCCCATTTCCAAATCTAAAAGGATTGTGTTTTTTTTCGCTCTCTCTCTCTCTCTCCCTTCTCCCTTCTTCCTTTTTTTTTCTTTTATTCTCTTTTCTCCGGTTGGGCTGATGAATATTCCGACCGTTGGATTCGCTTGCGTAAGTGTCATCCGATTCGACCAGAATAAAGAGAGACGGCTTTAAACGGATCGGATAAGAAAGCGGGATACTTTGACCCGCTGACAAGTGGGAGTGACAGTCGATCATCAGCTGACGAGAATCGAATCGGAGAGAGAAATGACAAGGGTTCTCAGAGACGGTGAGAGCAAAAAGCCCTTCAAGACGACAAAATACTGACACCTTTTGGTAAGTTGTTATTGGTGACTGACCTGCCAGTCTTTGATTCCTGGCCGTTCGATTCAAGTATGCGAGATGGTTTTTTTGCCGAAGCAAGAAATATTCTTATAATTCATGCGAGATCATTCTTCCCAAAGTAACTTATGACAATTTTACATAATAGTGTTTAAGTTTCAAATGTCAAATTAATTGACGTGCATGAAATTTCAGCATATTCTTTTCCCTTTTACATCTTACTGGTGCATTGTGGGAGGACAGAATGAAACGTGTAGGGGTAAAAAATCTGATGTGAAAAAAGTGAGACAAAAAAGTTAACTTTGATCAAATTTTGATCGATCTGATCATTTTTTCCGCATCGAGATAAATTTTTATAATTTCACCTACAACCTAATTTTGGAGTGAAAAATTCACAGGTGAATTGAAACAAATTTTCTAAATTTCCAAACCCGCTTGTAGCATTTAGAATCTAATATAAAATTATGCATTCATTTCCTATCATTTTTTTCCAGGAACAGGAAAATATTCCCAATATGGACCCCAGAGCCCTCCATCCTCTTTCTGTAATTACATTTCTAGACTTGCAGCACAAGTTGGCAAAGTTTTGGTGATGTACAGACTTATAACTCCTCGTGGCCGTACGAAAATGTCTGTGCTCACTCAGCTGACAGGAGTCGATCACAGAATTAAATTTAACGCGGCGGAAATATCCAATCTAATATTCACGAGATTTTTTACCCTTTTTTGGATTTTCTTTTGGACAATGATGAAACGAGGAGAAAGAAAAAATTAAATGTATTCACCCCAAAGCGTTTCCTCTCTCTATCTATCTCTCTCTCTCTTCAGAACCATGTCGTTCACTGTGTCTGGCTAGTCGCATAATAATTTGGATCTGATTTTGTTTTGAACATTCTTTTCTCTATACATGTATCAAGAATTTGTTTGTTTCCAGCTTTTGGACTAGGTTATATAGAGGTTAAAAATATATATTCAACAAGGATTATAAAGAACTGAGAGGTGATGGGGTGGGTGGCAGTTGGGAATTGGGATGGGTGGCAGTTGGGGGTGGGGAAGATAGAAATTTATACTTGTGACTCATGGCTGCTGTTGTACTTCGACAAAGGAGCCAATTTTTTTGGTCTAACTTGTATTCTTTAAAACAGAAATGTTAAATTACACGTCAAATATGAAAGGAAACAAACCAGTGTTGCCAAAATATGGCCAGTTTAATATTTGTAAATTATGCCCCACCCACTCATTAATATGCATGAATTACTGGATTCTAAAAACAATACATCTATAGTATCTACAGCCTATTGGCTATTAGTGCAAAATATATATGCATGTGTACATGAATCCACAAGCATTTACATTACGACTGAGGACCCCATTGTGTTTTCCATTGTTTGAAACTCTGTACCCTGACCTAAACAATATCTCTTAATAACAGAATTCTTGTTCTGAGGACTTGGTGATTCTTTTCAAATGACATCTGAGGACTTGCAATTCCTCCTTTGTCCAAGTAATCAGTCTGAATGCAAAACAAGTGCACAACACACTCACACTATGTTCATACACACATCCCATCTTGACTGCAAACTGCATACATTCTTGATCAATTCTAATACTGTACATCGGAACACAAAATATCAAATGTGTGTAAACACAAAATATAAAATGTGTGTAAACATATATGGGAAAGTACATGGTGTGTACAGGTATTAGTGAGGAGTGAAGTACGTCCATTCTGTTTCATATACCATTATTTTGTCCTCTAGGATTAAGAATCAACTGCCTACCTAGTAATCCTTGGATGTATCTATACTGAAGCCCTTTCTCCTCTAATCCAGAGAGTGCTAAACCCACCCTGTGCCCTCCCCCCTCAACACACCTGCATACTTCCCAAGTGACATAATGTCTGTGACATTACAATCCCATTGTCAAACATCATTGTCAAACAATCCTATTGTCAAGCGTACCCCATTCAGTGGGTATAATCCTATCAACCCATACAGTATGTCAAGAGCCTCAGCTAATCTTTTGTCAGTAAAGAGGGGGACTGGAGGGGGACAAAAGAGAGAAGTTAGAGGTGGATAAAGACAAGTGTTTGATTGACACAATACAGTGTTTGTTGTACACAAAGTTACAAACTTTTCTGTACTTAATACAGTATACTGGACAAGAGCTTAAAGCCCACACAGTGTTCAGTAGCCCCCTTATATTTGGTTTATTATCCAATTTGGTATTATTTTATTTGTTATCATTTTACTGTTATTATTTTATTGTCCAATTTCAGATAACTTGGTACTAACACATTCGATACTTTTTTTTAAATTATTTTTTATGCATCTCCCAAATGCTATTTGACTGCTGAAGTCCCATAACAATGAAGTATAGCATCTAAACTATAAATTTTCATCTCAAAAATAGTGAAGTAATTTAATTTTGAAAATTTTCCAATTTGAATTAATTTCACGTGAGATTAATACTTATTAGCCAAAAGTGTCTGCTACTTGCTTGAGGAAATGCTGAAATCCAAATGGAATGGTTAATTTTTAACTTATGCTCACCTACAACCTATTATTCTGTGATCTTACAGGAAAATATGTGCAGTACTGCATATATGCAACATTATATCATAATATATTTATATGCAGCATAGCACCAATTATCTCCACCAGGCCATTAACTAACTGGTAATAACTATTCTATAGGATGGTAGCATGTACACTCATGCACACTGTCCTTGCCGATCAGATTTTTTCATTCATTCCTTGTTTTAATATGTCTACCGATTTTTCTTTCAACTGGAATCTAGGAACTGGGTCTTAGCAAACAGGGAATTCCCCTATGGGACCATCTTATGCATTACTCATATCTAAGTATATATTTATTGGGGTTTCAACTCAAATGATTTCTACATATAGAGAGACTCATACAGCCCTCAGCTATATAGATAGTCACCAACTGTAAAAATGCTTAAAAGGCCAATTCAAACAAGAATATTTAGATAAACTTTCCGGGGTCTCCACCAGACCTCTTTCGTGGGAGATTAATTTTGGTTGAATGTAATGCAGAGGCGGGTGGGGGGGGGGTTCAAACTATTGACAAGGAAGGAATTTTACAGCTGGAAGGGCAGGTGAACAAACACGAAGAAACCAATAGAAACTATACAGTCTTAGTTAGCTCTATGTGATATGAAGCGAATTATAACAGCGTTCATAAAAGTTCTAAAAGACAGGCATTTCAGAATCGAATGAAATCTGTGAATTCCACAAGCCAGTCAAAAACTTTGCATACAGTAAGATCTCCTTTAGGCCTACTTAGGACTGCAGCAAACCTGCCTTGAACTGCTTGCATGATTTTCAGATCGCATGAATGCGGATCTGAAATGAACGACTCAAAATCGCAAAATAAAGTTAAATTAGGGCTTCTAATACCTGTTCCACTGGCATGTACTTGTGACATGCGCAGGTAGGGAAGATAAAGGTAAAGGTGATAATTACGAGAAAGGAATGCTGGCAATGTTTATCTTATCAGACTTTATCTTATTAGACTGCATGTACATATATGCATGTACATCACTTTACACAGTGGTAGCACTTGGTGTTAAAGGCATTATCTCTTCATCATGTACACCATACATGCTTCAAAGAGACAATATATTCCCCCCCCCCCCAAAGAAAAAAATGCTATAGAAATGCTTAACTGGTCACAACTGTTGTAACATTACAAAGACATACAATGCACTCTTAAAGGTCATCATTACTAGCCGCAAACTTAAGCCGCAAACTTTTTGGTAATTAATGCATAAATTACTTGCAGATATTGACGAGCGTTAGATATTAGACAATTAAATGTTTCAGTGAGGATATGTGTACATACTTTAAGGGTGGCCACGTGTAAGATGCCTATTGAAGTTGGAGCATGGGTGACCATTATTTGACTTCTAGCATATTTTGGGGCCAGCACTACAGTAAGTACTGATCTTATAAGCAGCTTCCTTTTCTGAAAATGTTGAAGTCTAGTTGCACATATTTGTGGTATCGTAGGTTTTTCAAGGGTTTCAGTGAGATTTTCCCTTCTCATTAAGACAGACTTTCTCGTTAAACTAATTGACACTAATTAATTCATTTTATTTATAATATTAGGGTTTAACAAACAATTGATTTGTCAGATCTGGTCATACAATCTGACAAATACATCCAGCCATTCCATTCCATTCTTAGTCATTAATTATCTAATAATTCTTTTCTAATTACAAAATTTACTTGTAAACAAATAAATCTCATTTACTGTGTGCATTCTACCTAAAGCCTATAGATACTATTAATACTGATATAGTACTAACAATACCCTCTCTCTGCAAACAAAGAGACAATTGCAGAGATCAAAGAGAATCAACACCTTCTACATTATGTACACACACAGACACATTCACTACCATGCAGGCCTACCATGTATATTTGTACACACTTTATTACAAACAGATTCCACGAGACTAAACCTTAAAGGGATATATGAGTGACAGTTACAGACTCAGGGGAAAAGTTGTTGATTGTCTAGACTTCAGGTATTGCAAACATGCAGCGAACTTATATAGTATAATTATATGATTGAATATATATTTAGATACCAAATAAGTGTAATATTTATCTTACCATGTAGTGCCTAAAAACTAAGATCCTTGGCTACAGTTCCGTACGAAAAAAAGAACGGAAAAAACACCAGACGAAAAACGCACTATGCTGGCACTTTGGACGGTAGAATGAGAAAGAAGGGCATTGACCGGGGTAGCCTGTCATAGAGGGTGGGCAGTGTTAAACGGTTACCAACTTACCAGTTCATTTTAGAACAAGGTGCTAAGATTTTGGTGACACAGGTAAGCGAGTAGCCAAAGAAATAAATCGTATCAATATTAATTTTAAATATAATTTGGTATCCAGGGTGAACATGTACACCGTTGAAAAGGTCACCAGCTTTGTTCGACATGTCAACGTTTAGCTCAAGTGCTAATGTTGTGATGAGACTTGTAAGTGAAGAAACTTAGAAATTAATTAATTAATTAGTTAACTCAGTGAACATAATTACACCTGCTGTAAAGTGATAACAAATACCACATTTGTCTACATTAGTGATTCTTCCAGCTTTTGGATTCCTGACCCAGGAGTCCATACCCTCCCCCCCCCCCTCCACCAGCCCGAGTACTTACTGAGCCACCTCCAGGTTCCCACCCCTCAGAATCTATGCTCGCTCAGAGTGCATGAAAGCTAAGTTTGAACTGGGAATTGATTTGACTTGGTAAAAAAAGGTCATTGATATTCGTCAGAAAGCTATGAAAACAGTACATAGATGAATTTTCTGACGTCTGGCAATTCCTGCCAACCATGCAACAGGAGGGAGGGAGGGCCTCAAGTTTTGCAGACCATTGGTCTACATGAGTTGAACAGATTCTTAACCATGCAATAACCCTGCTTTATGTTGGTGTTGGAGGGGGGGGGGGGAGTACTCTGAACCCATCAAGCTTAAGAGAGAAATTTTTAATCTTAATCTACTACATAATGCTTCAATCCGTTTCAAGTAATTTTAATCTATCATCCCCCCAATACCAGTATATTTTTCAAAATAATTCAATCACCCAATCTGCAAGGTAATACAATCAACTCACTAGACTACAAAGTAGTTTAAGTGTACTTTCAGAAGTTTTATGAACTGAATCTGCACTGATATTGTTTTAATGGTATTCATATGATCTCTTATAAATGTCAGTAAAACATTTTGCAAACTGTTGCTCTTTTTTTATGTGTCATGTGATCTGAAATTCCTATCTATGACAAAATAAGGAGAAAAGAATGGAAATCACTAAGTGGGATATTCATAATGGGAGGCACCCCCCCCCCCCAATCATCATCTTTGGCTAATTTGACATACATCTTACTCCCCTAAACAGCTCAGAAAAGCCTTGTTCAGTTTCATGAGAGACATCCTAGTCTTATTTAGTACTACCATATGCCTGAGAGATATCACATAGAATTATCTGTGATGTCACAGCTGATAAAAGGATACTTATGAGTGCTTCTTGGTACAGCAACGAAAGAAGGTCTCAGCAGTCAAATTATCCAAAGATGAATTCCAAAAACGCAAAAATAGTCGTATAAATCACAAGCGAGAATTTTGCGGAAAAACGTGTGTAGTAACTTCCGGGTGGTAGATACGGAAGGAAGAATAAGTGGGCGTGGCCCAGGGAGCGAGGGCGCAGTGCTAAAATGTTTCCAAATGTGTAGTTAGGTAGATAGGAAAGTGCAATTGTGGAGACAGGTAAGAGAGGAGCGAAGTAAATCACTAGGATCATGTGAAACCCAAATCCAAATCTCTGTTCTTCCTTTCATATATTTTCAAGCTGTAGAGATGTTAACCGTGTTGACAATAAAACCAATGGCATCATTAGGTCTTGTCAAGAACTTAAATATTTGAGACTCAGTAATATCACTTGCAAAAAAACTCATAGATCCCCATTACCGAAAAATAAACATCGTAGTCAATAAGAGCATGAAATATTCAAGCGCATCCCGGTAATGTCATATTTAGACTTAATCGAGTATTTCAACGGTCTGTGTAAAGGAACATTAAAATCCAAATGTACAGATGACTATCGCGCTATTGGCAAGAATTCAGACAGTTATCTATATCACACTGATTAATAATGATAGTTAGGTTTGTGTCGTCTCGGTAGATAGTTGTATCTCAGATTGATCAATCTTATTTTCAGTACTACTCCTATGTACGTTGGATAAAATTTCCAAAACAAATGCAAAACGATGTCACTACATTGAGAACTGAAAGTACAGCACATGTACCAACTTGTCGATCAAATTTCACCATCAAGTTGTACAATAAGGAAGCTGCCACGGATAAAAAATTCTGCATTAACAAACAGATACGTACCCGAAAAAAAATGTTATACTTTTAATTTACTGTACATATTATCTATAGGCCACCAAGAACCATGAAGTCACACGTATAGACTTCGAACGTTGGTCAGGGTACGCAGATAACAAGACTGTTAAATAACTGGTTGGTCTGAATCCCTTGTGAATTAATTAACATGAATTAATCAACATATTTTAATTTATAATTAGTTCACAGTTAAAATTTATGGCATTTATCTCAAAACGTGCTCAAAGACTTAATTCTGAATCACAGCCTATGTTCAACTTATTTTGAACAACTTTGAATGTCAGCTAAAAGTCCTGGTTTTTAACAATATAGTGATTAGTTAATTAAAATAATACTATCTGAACATTTTCAAACTAGCAATATGTATCCCTTTAACTAAAGGGACAAGTACAGTTCTGGTCTCCTCAACTTAGACAGGATTCCAAGACAGCATTGGCAGCTTTCAATTTCAGCAGCCTGTAGCTCCAGTGTTAGCTCAATATATTAACTACACATCTCACTTGGAATTAGGGCACATGTGCACACTACATGAAATGAAACTACTGAAATGATAAGGACAATTTTTTTTCTTTTTCTTTCCTTTCTTTCTTTCTTGAAATACAATGAGAAATTGAGGACTGCAAGGTGTTTAATTAAGTATCTCTTTACAGTTTGTTGACGGTGAATGACATTTCAGTGACAAGTCTTTAAAGTAGCCCATAGATAGTTTTGGTCGTTGACAGTATTTGACACCATCACTATTGTTCCATAAAGTACTTTAAATGTCAAAAATCCAATCAAAATTCAAACACGCAGCTTCGGGAACTGGGACTAAATACATGATCATGCAGTCTTAACCAGTGTCCCCATCCCCACCCCCTCCCCTTTCTCTCACTACAGGTACTGAACCTCCCCCCACCCTCCCGGACCCTGTGTGAACAGGGTAGGGTGTATAACTGATTACTTCTAAGGGGATACCAAATCTAAGGTTACATCTGGTAGTTGAAACCTGACTGCTTGACTCCTTCCGGTCTGTTTAGAAATGTTTTTACGACATCACTTAACGGAAGTTTAAAGTGTCTGTTTGTTTCAAACTTTACATTGCTTCAAAGGAGACACAGATCTCGGATTTATACGGCTGAGGATATCGAGATCGGTAATTGACAATTTCTCTTTCATTCAGTTCATCATTTTTTGTTTCTTTCTTATTGCCAGCTACTTGTATACTGTATTCATATTTTCCCTTCTCTCTCTTTTACGAAAGAAAAACAAGGTACTTCTAAAAGCTTTAATGGGAAAATTAATATCTTTAAAGTGGTGAGCTCAAGAACCCACGGAGGGCTTCTTGATCCTCTCGAGTAAAATTTTCTTAAGAAATACTACATGTTGATATACCCGGACACTTGAATGCTGAATTTAGCATTGAATGAGATTGAGTCTGGAGAGATTACCATGTTCTATTAAACTTCCAGGGTATAAGTATGTTTTTTCTGTTTTCAATAGCTTTAAAATCATACATGCAACCTTTTTCCAGATCATCGATTTGTTTCAATATATCAATGTTCAGAAAGCTTATGTACAATCAAACCCTCTACCCCTCTCCCCCTCCCCCCCCCAGTAAACTTTCCCACTTTTATGTTAAAATTTAGGACTATTGAAATATTTCTCTTTCTGTTAACAAGAAGAAAAAGAAAAGAAAAACGGGAGTATCTAAATTTAGAAATACCAAAAGGTAAATGTTACCCTGAAGAACCTTTGAACCAGGGGATCCTTTTCAAAAACATGGCCCACTCCTCAATGAAGGAACCCACAAAGACTAATGCACACCTGTTGGGCAAATACTTAAAGAGTCTTCCAAAATCATCTTTGCAGGAGATGGAGGACTAGTTATTTACATCAAATTCAGTTTACATTATATCTGAGTCCTCCCAAATAGGTAAAATGATCAATTTGTGTCACCCTCCATCACTTTAACAGATATATACAACATAGCCGATGATTCACTGGAAGGGGACTTTTATTGGCCCACAAGCCCGGTGTTTTTATTCGCCAATGGGGCTCACCTCCTCCTACAAAGTGTCTGTAAATATTGCTCATTATTTGTCATTTTGATATAAAAAATTGGTCACAACACCAAATTTCCTGTTTGAATATAAAAACCAAAAGATGTGACCTGGTTGACAATAAAAAATAAAAAAACATCAAAATCATTAAAAGCTTGGTCTTCCTAATAAGCGTATCAAATTTGAATAGAGCTGTACAGACACAGTACATATCGCAATAAACGCACAAGTTTCTTCAAACTGTACACTGTACAATATTGTTAGCTGTACATAGCTAGTACAGTAGTAGTGGTAGTAATAATAATTATCTCCCTCGTCTTCATCAAGGTTTTTAATTAGTTTATCCAGCCCCGACATTACCGTTTCATGTAATTATTATTCAGACATGGTAGCACCTCTGCACAATAATCCTTTGTGTATGGCTGTGAATACCGACAAGGCTCATTTATAATACTGTAAGTACCTGTGCCAGTCAAAACCTTATTGATTTATTTTAAAATGATACAAACCAACTCAGTATGTGTAGTAGTAAGTACAAGAAGAAGTAGTACTCTTGGTCGGTTGAACTGTTTTTAATGGTAAGAGTGCAGGCCATTAGCTAATATAGCCACGGGCATGGAAATCCATTTTGTTCATTAGAGTATATATGGTACCTTTATAAATTTGAACTTAGAGATCATTTGGCTACGTTGTATTAGATGAACATTTAAGGTCATTAGTTTCCGCATTTCAGAGTGCTTTAAAAATTACGTTGCATAAAAATTCCCGCAAGGGCTCAAATTTCTGGAGGTTCACAGTACAGGCATTGAAACCCAATCAACAGTTTAATATAGAAATGATAGATATGAGGATGAAAGAACACTGAAGGGCTGGCTATGAATGTAAAGTTGTAACTTCGGACATATTTTAGAATCGAATGTTCAGTCACACAATTGAAGACTTGAGCAAGTTCAAAATTGATCTATCATAGAAACTGATAAAACTTCAAATTTTACTTTCCATGTTGCATTCCTTATATCTACTATAGAGATATATAGACATATAGACACATAGACATACATAGACATATAGACATGCTCAGGATTAAGTTTGAAAGTTAGCTAAATCTCCCCATGTCGCAACCTATTACTCATTAACCAAAAAAAAACATTTTTTGTAGACACTAGTTGTAATATAGTCATAAATAATAATAGTTGTAATTAAGCTATGAATGTTAATCAGCATTATTTGCGCAATGCTAAATGAGGGTATGTGTATATATACTGTGTACAACATTCACAGTATGGTAGCATACATTAATAGTGCATTGAAACTCAGCATCCTACAGCAACCAGACCATCAACTTTACCAATTGAAACTCAATTGAAAGTGTGCACTTTTCAAATATATGTCTACTAACAGATCTGAATCTGATGTAGAGCCTAGCATACTCTATTACTTAGAAATGATTCCTCTGAATAGCCGATACAGATAGCAGTTATGACTTAATATTATGTACGTTTAAAATTGACTGGGATCTTGAGGAGAACAGTTAGTTTATCAAAGTAACAATTAAAAAAAACAATTTTTAAAACAATTTTCATGTTTATTACATCTCAAACAAATGTTCAAGTTAATTCAAGCTAGTCTTCCACAAGACTCGATGTTAACCATGCAGGTACATTTAACACACAATCAACTGTGGGGTTTTTTTTTCGGTTTTTTTTTCATTTAAGTTGAAACAGTTTATGGCCACTGTGCATAATAGATTTCAATTTGTCACCCTAGTAATATGGGGGAATTCCACGAGACCGAAGGTCCGCGAGACCGAATTTCCGTGAACACATGGTCTATGCATGGTCCATCGATAGGCGTAACTAGACTTTTTCATTAGAGGGGCTTCAGAGCGGGTCAAAGGGATTGACAAGGGGGCAGGCAATATTGTTTAAAATAGGGTATCGCTATATCTAATTATTAAGTTATATTGTATTCTAATATTTCATTTGGGGCAGCAGGGGACGGGGGGAGCGAGACTTTTGAGAGCGGGGGCTTTAGTAGTTTCGCCCCCTGCAACCCCTTTCTGGTTACGCCACTGATGGAGGCGTAGTATCAATGCAAGCCGTCCCAGCCCCCTTGCGTATAAGTCACTGGTATCCACTATGAAAAGAAATGGCTGTAAACTCTTTTTAATTACGCATTTTTTCAACGTTATATTACCGGTAGTAATATTTATCTTACCACTATTATAGGCCTTGTAATAGTTTCGGTCTCGCGGATCTTTTTTAATTTCGGTCTCGCAGACCTTTGGTCTCGCGGACCTTCGGTCTCATGGGCTATAACCAGTAATATTACAGACTTCAATTTGTCACCCTTGTAATAAATCAAGAAAACAATTCAAAACTTGAAACACAGGTGGGTTGATGATGTCATATTTGAGACTTGTTCAACAGTCAGTCATCAGCCTTTTGTATGACAAAACATTTTACTGTAATCTGTGATGTCTCCATATATAATAGGATTTTTTTTTAATACTGTGCACAGCTTCTGTATTTTAGGAAAGTTGTTTATCACAGTTATCTCTATCACAAACAACAACTGGTGATGATAGTTGGGGTTTGTGTCCTCCTTTAACTAAAAATTTTTGCTTTTTCAATTAATTTTGCCTTTTTGGGGCTTAAGGTGAAAGGTCATATAATTACTTTTTTGACATATGATTCATCCTTCTCAAGCTATGAAATTGATACAAACTTTTGTGGCTAAGCATAGCTTTCTGATGGGGTTTTATCTGACCCCTGAAGTCCTTACAACTCTGCTTTTCGGTTTTGGCCCCCAAACCAAAGGGGAAAGGATTTGAGGTTTTTTGTTTGCCCTTGTTGAGGCCCGAGAATTTGATACTACATGTATAAACAACAGTTCTGTTATAATACATTCAATACAAATCAACTGTGTTATGGTGTATGCAGCTCAGGCATCTTCACAAAAGGCTCACAAAAGCTGTAATAAACTTCCCACAAATATGCAACCACACATTATTTGTACAAGATTTGAATTTCTACCCCTAAAGCACAAATTTGTGAGATGACAAGTGTCAGAGATGTATGACAGAGTGCGAAAGAAATTTTTTTTAGGAATTTTTTTTTAAGATGTAGTATTCGAGGACTTCATGCAGACGTAAGACGCCATTTCAATTCTTGTAAATTACCGTTTAGAGCAGTGTACCTCTATGTTAAGAGGATTGATAGCATGTACATGGCTATAACATTGGACTTAAAGGGATACAGCATATAAACGGAATACTAAATTATAGGATATAGGCGATGTGTTACAGGTCTATTTCAGTTGATTTTGTAACTAGTCAGGTTAAAGGTCATCAGTTATGCTAGAAAATATGCTAGAAAGTTAAATAATGGTCATTCATACTCAAACCTCAATGTTCAACCATTTATTGCTAGCTTCCTCAAATGTTTTATCTTTTTTTTTTGGCACACACAGACATTTAATTCTCTAATTAAGCACTTATCAATCATGTCTGTGAATAAAAATTTAGGAGACAGAACCTTCAAGGAAATACTTTCGAAAACTGGTTGAAAATTAAAGTAAGCTCAAATATAGGACCAATTATGCTGATGACCTTTTGGTTCAACATCAAAAACTTTTCGTCAGGATGTCTTACTGTTTCATCGTTTTGAATCTTAGCTTGAATTGAATGCTAGAATGTCAGAAATCAAATTGTTGAAAAGTGCAACTTGCTAAAACATTCTAGTCCTGTAGCTTAGCAACAATACAGCGGAAAACTTCTGCATATATCGTAGAGTTGGTGACAAACATGAGTGGAGCGATGTCAATTGCAAATTCTTTGTAAGGATTAATTTCCTCTGTAGATAAATCATTTGTGCATCAAAACAAAACTTAAAAATTGAGAACATTTTGGTTTGGCTCCATGGCTACCACATTTTGATGTCATGATCTTGTTTGCAGATCCACAGATAGAAAACTATGGTCCAATGGTATATAAACCACTAACTGAACTTCATGCACAAGAATATCCTTGTGAAGAAGAAGCTGTGAAAACAGAGAAATTGATGCCAAACCATGACCCTTTCAGACCTGCCGCCTTTGTTGTTCCTGAGTTGTCTCTGAGGGTCTTTAAATAAACCTACACAGATTTTAGCAATTTGTTCCTACAATAAATTATGTAAAGTGATGTGTTGACAATAATGAAAGGGCAATAAAAGATAAAGATGAATTTTATGGAAATATAGAGCTCTAAGTTTGAGATGCTGTATCTTAGTTGCCTGTGTCAATTAGAGTAAAGAAGTTACTAAGTAAAAAATCAAATTTATCTCTCATCTCATGTTGGCATTTTAAGTGTTAACAACCCTTTCAGTTAATCCATCAATGTGTTATATTATCTTGAAAGTTTTACCATGAAATTTTTCAAATTTTGCTCAACTTTGATGATCAATGTAGTTTAGTTGCTATACATACATACTAATGTGAGAAGAAAACAACAGTTTAGTTTGCTAGCTTTAACTACTTGGTCAAACTAATTAGCAATCCAACTATAATTGATCCCAAAATATGTCAAATTTCTCACATTTGTTTGAAGTTTTCATGTACACGAATAGAATTGTGAAGATTTCAGGTGGAAAATTCTCTTGAACCAGATGGTGTGTTGTACAAAACCATATTGCATTTTAGCTGTAGGTGTACAAAGTATTTTAAAATTTTTGTACATATCGAGTAGATGTTTTCAATCTCACAAATACTGCAGACAACTTTGCCAGGTTGTTAAGTTAAATGGAAATCAAGCCGGTGAAAAAATGAACAAAACCTGACATATTTTTTCGAAAGTAGGAACCAAATTCTGAATG
Organism: Apostichopus parvimensis; assembly: GCA_000934455.1. Classification (NCBI taxonomy): domain Eukaryota; kingdom Metazoa; phylum Echinodermata; class Holothuroidea; order Aspidochirotida; family Stichopodidae; genus Apostichopus; species Apostichopus parvimensis. The sequence goes on along the minus strand of KN888131.1, from coordinate 40,412 downwards.
CTAAGTGCTTGAAAGCACTTCAGAGATGAAACTTTAACTGACTTCAGAGGTTATAATTGGCCAATGATATAGAGAAACTGTTCTCACAGTAAGTACAATGGCCTTCCATGATTCTAGCAATTTGTCAAACTGGAATTGAATGCACAGATCTATATTATTCTCATTTCTAATTTAAAAACAAGTGCAGTATGACTTTTGGCGAGTTACTGTACTTTAGCGAATGCATTGGAGATTGCAGTACTCTGTTAAAGCCGCCGCACCGTGTTGAAGTTGCTACAATCTGCTAAATGGTACCAAACCCATCTTATTATGGGCAGGGTTGTACCACCCAGCACAGACAGTATTTGAAACATTTCCGCCTGGCACTATTGTTGATGATCATAAAAAAAAATTACCATTACCAAAATATGGGTGAATACTTGGCACAGAAGTTAGCTCCAAAATAGGAAAAAGACATTTGTCATCTAAACATATTTCATTTTCATTAATTTTCCAAAGGGGAGGGGCACAACCCTACACCTTAGGCCGCTCCCCCAGGACGTGGATCACAAATTTGTCCAGCACTCAAATATTCTTGAGTACATCCCTGTATGGGGTTTGCAAATGAAACAAAAAATAGATTATATAAAAACACAAGGTTGTATATATAGAGCAAGTAACATATAAATTGTTGCAAACGGTAAACGGCAAATTTCTAACAGTTGTCCGATCCTCAGAGATGAGCAAATTTTCTGATCGGACAACCAAAGACAGCTTCAATGGAGGTATTGGGACTACTAGTTGTTTACATTACATTCAGATTGCATTGTGACTAAGTAATGTTCCTACAAACAGATCAAACGGTAAATTGTTATCATCCCAACGTTGGTGTTCACTAAACATACACCTTCTCTCTCTCTCTCTCCCAACATTGGTGTTCTATTCACTAAACCTACACCTTCTCTCTCTCTCCTACGTGTACATATAACTGGCTTTGGTAGTTTGCAACGATCTTTCGCACTGTAACCAAATTAGTGGTTCCGAAAACCAAAAAGTAAGGCCTGGTGGTTTAAAACATGCCATTTGACATCATGTGTATCTGGGGTACTGTGTATCATCAATTGGTTTAATTCTTGTCATTCAGTGACATGTGTGTTTGAAGAATAATTTAAGCCTTAATACTAACTCAACACTCTTAGTAAGGAATAGGTAAATCGAGTGTTAACCGCCTTATTACAAGAGGTCAAAATCATTTCTATTTAAAGAAAATCCTATTACTCCTGTCTAATCAAAGTTCTTCTTTTTTCTTTTTTTTTCTTTTTTTTCTTCTTTGTTTTTAATCTTTCTTGAGCAACGACACAAAATGAAAAACACCTTACAACTGGATTTTTAAGTCTTTCAAAGTTCTACACTTTCAATTTAAAGGGCGAGCATTGAATAGTCAGTTGCCTAGCCCTAGACATCTAGTCTCCTATCAGACAATTGGACATTAAGTGGTCTAAAGTTTAGCTTGGCTATTCAAAACTTTCAGACTAAAATATTAAATCCCTTCAACAGTATACATCTGTGCTTCTAGCTGTTTCACACTATTTTAGCTTTTTTTTTAATTTCCTTTCACACTGCTTCAGGCCATCCCTCATTATCCTTTATCTGCAAGTTTCATTTTCCACTAAATACCAAAGCTCTAACAGTATTCTCTCTCTCTCTCTTCTGAGGGTACCCTATAGACTCTCCATGGCTAAATGGAATGGGGGGATTATAAAGCTGCCAACCATAAAATCTAAAGAATGGGAAAAAAAGTTTAAGAGAGGTATTTGAATGAATGATTAAAACCTGTTGGTTCAATATATGCCAAAGGGTGTACAAAGGTCTCCCTCTTTGATCGTTGGGGTCAGCTATTCTTTAAAAAGGGCTTTGGGAATGTCTTTTCAAAACTAACTGGACTGGACAGGCCACACTACCTATAATTGTTAAGTTGATCAAAACTAGAGGACTTGTGTGCCTCAAAGTGTACCTTTTGTGAACCTTTTGCTGTATCTTGTGATATAGTCAGTGTGTTATAAGTATGAGAGTTGACTTTTAAACAGGGTTGAAAATGACAGTTGGATCTGTTATCGAAGTAAATTAAAGCTTTCAAGAGAAAGATGCAGTGAAGTTCAGTGTATGATATATGCAGATGTCCCTTTGCAAAAGGGACCCTGTGATACTCGCTTGACGTAATACCGGTCATATATGGTTACAGGACTTCTAGAATGTAAGTGGGACTAAGCTTGAGAGCGCATCAGGTTGTTTGAGTTATGTGCCCAGGCTTCTTTTAGTTCTATGTTTAAACTTCACATCCATTAAAATGGGGGGGGGGGTGGGGAGGGAGAGAGGCATTAAATTTAAATCACTGTCTGGAGTTACAGATGTTGACATCCTTGAATTTCCATTTTGTTTTCTCTCAAGCATATTTATGAAAAATAAAGTAATATTTAACCTAATATTAATTATTTCAAGCAACTCATAGCCTAGATATAGTTTGACCAATGCCTTGTAAGGTAGCAGCATTAATTCAAACAAATTATATGTTGCCTCAAGTAACAGAGTGCCATACATATCTCAGGACTTACTTTCCTTGCTGTACATGTGTAAACCCAAAACAAAATTATAAAAATAAAAATATGAAAAAAAAAAAGGGACAAACACAAGCCATGCATCGCAGCTCTTACGGTTAGCAGCAAAGTCCTTGAAATGTAATTTTATGAAGCACCCGGTAATTAAATTTAGTAAAAGATGATTTAATAATTAAAGTTTATACGTCAACTTGACAGACGTTTTTACGTACACGTTCATAAAAATTTCTCTAGGTTTGAGCAGCTGTTTTAATGTTCCATCCAAATGTGCAAAATCTGTGCGGTGGATCATTAAATACAGATCTCATCACTGAGGTATGTTGTTTAGGTTCATTAGCATAATTACCAGTGCTAATTAATCATACCAGCAAATAATTCAAAGGATTGTTCTTGTATGTTATAAGTGGACATCACACTGTGTTTTCTTGATAAACAGACCACAGGGGTCCCTTACAATTTTTGAAGTATGTGTACTCCAGTGCAGTGAGTAGAGATGGCTCTCCCCGTACTTAAAACCGTTTTGGTATTAAGCTGTCTAGTGTCTAGATTACATCCAAAGCATGTTGACAAATGTAGAAAACAAAAACAAAAATTTTTTCCCCCCCCCCCTTTTTTTTTTCCCCTTTTTTTTTCTGTTTTTTCTTTCTTTTTCAATTTATTTTTTTTTTTATCCCTTTTTCTTTCTTTTACAAACACAGTATGCATCAACTTTTAGTGGAGGTTGAAATTTACATAGAATACATAGAAAATTAGAAAACCATGTCTAACAATTAGTTAGTGGAATGAAGGTGAGCACATCTGACAAACTTATAATGCTTAAATTTCAAATTTTCTGCTAGTTGCCCTGCACCCCTTCCGAGCACTTTACATCTTCGATCGGTAAGACAATTTGATGATTTCAATTACCGTAAAATGGGTTAATCACTCGAGTTAATCTCCACGGTCTTTGAAAGTAACAAAACTTGGACAGTATGCAAACAAACTAGAGTTTTTAGAGCTCTAAACTTTCCTAGGAATCATCTTTTCCTACAGTATGAACATTGCTCTATATTTCTTCTTCACTTAATTTTTTTTCCTTCTTCTTCTCTTTTCCTACTGTACTTATTTTATTTTTTTCTCCCACCTTGCTTTGATGTTTTAATTAATGAAACCAGGTTATGCTGGCAGCGCAGTTTGTTGACAAACTTGAACTGACATTTACTTTTTGTCAAAGTGTCCAGATCAGGTTTCAGAGATAACAAAATCGGGGAACAAAATTCAATGGTGCGACTGAATTACACTCTCCTGTATACTGTATGTTCTGGAAATAGAGTTCCGAGTAGAAAGTGGGGAAAAAAAGTTGTTCAGAGAGGGAATGGATTCTGAATTAATTTGAAATTGAGAAGAAAGCTTGGTTTCATTAAAATTCTTAAGGATCGCAACTCTGCATGTTCTATGAGGTTGACGACAGGTTCGTGCGCAAGTTTCTGCCACAGTAACGGCTGGGTGTGCACCTAATAGTGCAGAATTAGGTGAGAGATATAAGCATTAAGTTTTGAATTAAGAAATTGGCTGGAACTGAACCCTCCACCATTTTATCACAGTCTGACACCTTTCCCATGAAGAGGCAAACCGCATGACCGCTCAACTGGAAAGCTGGCTTAAAAGGGAGCTTATCCTGAGTACTAAGTACAACATTTAAAACTAACCACGGAGGAGAAGACTGTTTCATCTAGAGATCTATAAATATCGAGGGTAAAAAAATGCCCAGGGTAGCATGTACCATATATGCCTCAGATCTGTGCAAGAAGGCAACAAATTCTGAAGACATCATCGCAGATACGTAATTTCCAAATTTATCCCCAGATACTTTAAATCCTTCTTAAAGTGACTATTTCATGGTAATCTCTGTCAATTTGTGTTGTTATAATATTGGATGGTTACATCTCATCACAATGAAAGTGCATTAGTTTGAACAGGCCTGAGTGATAATTCTGGCTAACCTACCGGACTTAATGCCTGTGGAGATGATTTTGCCGTTTGCCGGCGGGTAAAAGGGCACTTTCTTTTGTCTATCGGTAAACATCGATGTATAATGAATTGTTTGGTAATCATCGGTTGACAAATCTGCATGATTTCGCTATCTAGGATGACATAAGCCGTTTCTTTTCTAAAATCCCGCAGTGATGTGGGTCATTCTTCCTCGGGGTTCATTTCTAAAATTGGAATACTGTGCAAGCAAGTTATTTTCTTCTTTCATTTTTAAGCTGTATCAAAATTCAACATTTGAATGTGTTTACATGAAAAACTATCAGTGAGTACATAAAGGTTGTCCAGTCAATGACACCATGAGGATCAAGTCAAATCTTGAGGATCAAATCAAAATCTTGAGGATCAAATCCAATCTTGAGGATCAAACCAAATCTTGAGGATCAAATCAAAATTCATGAATTACTCACAGTTAAACTGTTCCTTTTGTTGTGCCAGAAAAATCTGGTGTTTTAGTTTCCATGTCACTGGATGCACACTTATTTAGAGTAATAAGTTGTATAATTTTTGGAACACTGACCCAATGCAAGTAGACTTTGCTTGAAAGTACTAATGTACATTTAAACAGGTAATGTGACATTTTGAATGGATTGGTGAATTCCAATTGAACGTTTAATCCGGTCAGCGAAAGTTGGAACAGTTTATAATTCTTTTCATACTTCACAACCAATGTTCTCATTTCAGAAACCTGTACCGTACACGAGTACTAAACTCCAGGCCTTCACGACAAAAAAAAGACAATTATTCCTGCCGACAAATCTGCAAGTTTCCCACCATTTCTTACAGCATAAAACTCAAGCATCTTGACAAAATCAGCAATTTAGAAACATTCCTTATTTATAAACAACAACAAAACTATCTACCCCAGCGGCAGTTTGGATTTTCAAGACAAAATTCTCCAGTGAGCCTTTTGTTGAAATTGAAACTATTTTTACAGTCAGGCAGTCCAAGGAATGACGTAAATTGCATGAATCTCATCAGCGAGAATTTAACTTGCAGGTCTGTAGAAGCTTCAAGATAAATTATCTTATAACTATGTAAATAGTCATTGTAGACCTACCGTACTATACTGCACAGTAAGTCATTCGTTCATCAGACGATACACCTGATATGTTCCAATCCAATTCAACTTCAAATGGTTCCCTTTGGATTTCATTTTTTTCTTTTTTCTTCTTCTGACAGTTTACATTTAACATTTGAAACAATTTTGATTACTGATCTACAGGGAATTTAGCCAAAAATGCATATCTCTTCTAAAATATCTCGAAACTGTTGGAACACATGAATACTTCAGATTGCAAGAAAGGTCAACACTGCTTATATATTTGATTAGTTTTAAGATAAATGTGATGCACAGTATGTTTGGTAGAGAAAAAGCTGCTAAGAGAGAAGAACATTGTGCACTGGTATTAGCAATGTAACGTCTATGGTAACATGATGTGTTGTGTGGGCCCACCAAAGTAAAAGTTTGGTTCGAGTCACTCCCAGATTAATGTATGTCGTCCAGTTACAGAGTTGTTGACAATTGACAATTCATAATCATGGACGTTAAATATGAATGTAAGAGACTGACTTCGGTCAGCTTGCGGCTTTGATAAGCCAATGAGGCTTCTTTCGCGAGTTCCTGCTTGCAGGAGGATCTAAAATACATACATACATACAAAATAAATAAAAACATGACATATAACATATGAACAAAAGAGCTTATCAACCTTAAAATTATTTGAAACATAAATTTTGTCTGGAAAATCAGGAAGAAAATAGTACTGTTTATGTATAGAATATTAGTTGCATATGTATAGAATATTAATAAGTACTGTTGCCTTCTACATTAATTTCAAATGACAGATGACCCTGAAGTACCAGGCAGTGCGGCCACCGACCATAGGGCCTACTGTACACCGTTTCTATAAAGTTATTTTAATCAGATTTAATTGAAGACTGCAAGCAGCCACTTGACTGGAAACTACAGTAAGTTACTACACTGTACTTAGCTCTCTTACTTTTTAGGTCACCATAAATTTGCATAATTTACCTCCTGAATGATCTACTATTGAAGCATCTTTCAAAACTCAAACAGCCTAAACAGAAAAAAAATAGTTTTAGAACTGGCAGATGAGTAATTTATATGATCCATGGTTTAGGACATGTGGTAAACATGTGGTATGCTGTAAATACACTTTGGGGTTCAGCCTTTAATCGCCTTAGCACACCGACACAGTGTAAATGGACCCTGAATCACAGGTTCTGTCGATGCAAACTCTCACAGGAAGGTAATCAAAAGCTTTCTTCGGGGTATGAAGCGTTTATTAGATTATAAGGCCGACAATCCGGGTGCAAATTTCATTTTCTTGGTGTATTCTTTTACGCTTAGTCACATCTCGCCACCAAATTATTGGACGGCACG
>KN888131.1:6711-18073 GCA_000934455.1 Apostichopus parvimensis | reverse complement strand
TCTCATTTGGAGCACCAAATTGCATCTAAGGCCAGGTGAAAATGCAAAATTATTTACAAAATGGAGTGGGTGTTGAAGTGTGCCATATTGCACCAAATTGCATTTTAGGCCACCTGGATATGCAAAAAAATTCCAAAGGGGAAGGGGACACCCCTCCCCTTATCAGTTTTCAGCCCCCCCCCCACTCAAAAGTACCTTCCTACGCCACTGGTAGCAGAATTAAATGCATACTGCACATTCACAAGTTTCAGCACCCACCCCTCCCCAGCATCTACACTGAGGGTAAAGTCCTCTCTCCCCCCCCACCCCACCCCCCATAATTTTGCAGAGTAATGATTTCCATGCAGTCGTGTCTACTGAACATTGGTTTAACTTCTTCCCCACCCTTATCTCAAACCTCTGTACAGTCTCTGAGCCTACAAACGTCTTTGTTTCCAACAAATTTGTTAAATTTAATTGCATTCAACAAAGAGAAAACTAAACGTAACTTTCCCCTATTTACTTACTGGTTTGGGGATTTACAAGTGACAATATACTTACCTGTCTCCAAACTACATTTGCACTCTGCAATCTAGTACCTATGCTACATGACTAGAAACGTTATAATATAGCAATGCACCCTACTATTCCTACTTTTGGGACGAGGCCCAATTTCTCCCCCTTCCGAATGTACCCTGTAATGAACTATGTCAGGTTGCAATGCTTAGTCTTTTACTTCGTAAAATTTCAAGCAAGTTTTTAGGTCACCCCCAGTTGAGAATTTACATACAAACCTTACCATCTTCCCTTTATCCTCACATTGACATCCTCTCCCATAATGTAAGCAGTTTCCCGTTTCTTACTGCTTCTCTGTTTACTGGGGATTTGTTTTTCTTCCTCTGCTAGACTCTAGCTAATATTTCTTTGCTAGATATGACAATTCCAACCCTTCCCACACGTCCTGCATCAGGCTGCATGATGGATTGCATACGTGCAACCACATTTTCACAGCAATGAATTTTAAACAAATAATCTACAATTTAATTCCTTATCCAGGGTAGCCAAGACCTCAGCTGGGATTCTTGTTTTGCTGTATAAATTTTACTGCTCTCAATTTATATTCACTGAATTTTAGAAATAATTTGATCTGACTGATTTCTTAAAGCAATATTTTTGCATCAAAGTTGCAACAATCTGAGGTACAATTTTTTTTTAACTGTTAAACGGAAGCGCAGGACAAGTCTACTGCTCACAGGGATGGTGGGACCTGAATATATATTATTATCTGTTACTGTAATTTAGTCTATTAAAAATCACACCACAAAATATAAAATTAGGTATAAGCCTAAGGTTTGAAAATGAAGCAGAAACAGTTTTTTTTAATTGGAATACTACATATATATGACACACCAAATTTACTGTACAAACTTAATAAATGGTTAGTTAAAAGATCTCATTCTTCAATGATTACTGTAAACAAAATACATTTATGTGTAAAATTAAGTGGGCCTGCTGTTTCGATCCAAGCAGGATCTTCTTCAGAGGCTGAATGACAAGTAATATCATTCAGCCTCTGAAGAAGATCCTGCTAGGATCAAAACATCAGGCACTTGTCATTCCACCTCCCTCTGAAGAAGATCCTGTTAGGATCAAAACGTCAGGCCCACTTACTTTAACACATTCTCTTACACAGGGTCTTTAGTGGGTATAGATTTGCAAACAGTTTTTGTTTTATTTTAAATATAACTATCAACTCACGGTACCATTATGATCTATAGACAGAGATGGCAGCTTGTCAAATTTCATTGGATCTGCATATGACAGGACCCTCTATTAAATTTTGGGCTATAGGCTTCAAAATTCTGATTTAGTATAAATTTTCTTAAATACAGCTAGGTCTTTTCCATGGCATATATCTATTTTGCATCACCCTCATCACATTACAATGCATTTGATACTTTTATTACAGAAGCTTCATTAATCTTTCAACATTTGCTCTTTGCAAAACTGGTGCAACTTATAAGTTCATGTTTCAATTTACGATCATGCAAGGCATAAAATGTCTTTTGAGACCTACTCATGATGTGTTTCTGTGTATCCAAATGTTAGCTTAAAGACAACACAAATTTAGCATTGAAAACTTCCAAAGAGCATATATCTATTGCCAAACGGAGACCTACTTTGTTTTGGTTATGGAGATTGTCAAAACGATTTTCAAAATCAAAACATGACATGGTACAACACCCCCTTGTCCCTTGGGCCCAGAGAGGATGAGGACCCAATCGCTTCCCTAAACAAATTGAATCTTCCTACTTGACCCTGCAGCACGGTACTAGTTGATCAAGCTTTAACTACCACCTATATCTTTCATCAAATCAATAATAAAACATACTTTGGAGAGCAATTTATTTTCCTTTCAAATTCGAACAAAAAAGTTTGATTGCCCAAACTTATCCCTAGCTCCCTTCACATTGTATACTATTATTGATCACACACAAAACAAACAATTTTTTTAAATATCATATTCTGATTCAGGTAATAAACAATGTATTATGGGATTTTAGCAATGAATAGTTTTTCAAACACATCCACATGAAGGTTTACCCTGGTTGTAGCTCCATGGTTTACCTAAATCAATTACAGAACCCAGTTGCTTTCACAGGTTAACCGCTTAAACACTGCACTGCACACTGGCAAAGAATAATTATATCACTTTGTGTTTTATACTTGCCTACAGTACTATACAGATATACTTGTACATGTGGAGCTCTATATGCCTGCAGGGGTGAGCATGATTGCTCACAGGTCATTATTATGCAATGGATTTTTCTTCAAACTATGAATTCCTCTTTGGGGAAAAATTCAATGAGATGACTTCGTTCCACTTCCTGAGTGAAGTATCAAAGCTCAAAACAAAAGCTCTCCATCAGGGTGGAACTAATGAGGCATAAATAGGCTCATTATGGACAGCCATTCTAGACTAAATTATTCACAGTCAACAAACAGTCATTGCTCAGTGAGAATCAAAATACAGAACTAGAAAAAGATATGGGAGTAGTGCAGGATATATTCCAGTACCAGACAATGTAATAACACTTGTATATCTGAGAAGAGAAAGATGATTGAATTTAACCTATTTTAACCTATTTTAACCTAATTTAACCTATTCAAGATGATTGAATATAACCTATTTTGACTGGATAAACCCTCCATACTTCCAGCAAGGGGATATATATATAGGTTTTGACCTAAACATACAGTAAAAATATATATTTAACCTTTCATGATACTATAAAGTTGAATCTATCTATCTAATGATGAAAGTTAAAAAATGACAATTTACCTTGTCTTAAATCAACACTTGCCTAAACGTGTCAACAAAAGTCTCAGTGACTACTATATATGACAACACTCTCAGACACTGTGAGCAGCAGAATTAAGGAAGGAGGCGGGCCACTGTAAGGTTGTGTTCGACCGGCACAGGATGTACGTTACTAAAAAGGTTACCCATTCACTCTAGACACGGTGAGGCAGCGAGAGTAGTAATGTTGTGAGGGGACAGGTAAGTTAGAAAGCAAAATTAATTCAATACTTTCACAAACGATTTCCTCTCTTATATAGCCACATAATGTCTCTAGTGTCCTGAATTTCAAAAACATTGTGAAGAAAACTTGTCTGGTTTTATAATAAATGTACATAATAAAAGCAATATTGACTTAGCTGGCCTCAACAGAAGGATCTATATAAAGCGAGTGGTCGTGATTGATCGTCTCTTTCGAGCTATTTAACAAACTTTATGGCCTATTACTTAAATAATATGATTTAAGCATATTAACTTGAAACAAGATTTAAGCCTATTACTTCAAATATGAATTATCAAACTAAAGGGGATCTCAATAGATTCAGATATTTTCACCATGTTCTGAACAGAGATAACCTTGGGCATAATTATTAATAATTCCATCATATTTTATGTCTAAGACAAGTTTTCATGGTAGTACTATATCGTTTATAATAAATAATAAATTCCATTCTTTTTCTCCTTCATTAGTTGAAATGTCAGGTTATTTTAAGTAAACATGAAGTGCACTTCTACTAAGGGGGGGGGGGGAGGGGGATCAATTGTACATCAAATTGCAGTACTTGAACTTTTTTTTAAATCTATGCAAGAATAGCAGTAGGTAAAATGATAAAAATTGGTATAACGCCCAAAACTGTCATTCTATTTTACCACCAAACCTGCACATCTCTCCTACAATGGACATATTGGTCGGGCAACCGAATACGCTGTTCGGACAACCAAATTACGCAGAAAAGAACCCTATAATATTTGCCCGTCACTACAGTCACTCATTACAACTGACGAACCTTAGTTAGATCTATCTGAAGAATATTTTCTCAAATATTTAAAGTGGTACTTAATACAACCTGAACTGATAACAGTGTTGTATAGGTGTGTACAACATATCAAAATTAATTTTGTGCCTAAAAAATCCTCCTTTAAGCAGTAACGTTTTTGTAGATCATGACAAATATAACCAGCGTCCAAGCTTATCAAATTCAGTCATTCTCATATTGTGAACCTTGCTAACTTGATTGTAATATCTATGCATAAAGTGGGGATTGGGATTAAAACATCCCACAAGTATCAATCTATTTTGGGAACGAAAACAACACTGTAGTTTGCATGCATATTGAATCATATTTTTGAAGAATGAGTTAAAATGCAATATACAGTGTATACAGTTAAGTTGCAATATGTATAGAATGGGTACATAGCTATACAGTGTTGACAGCTGTGCCCACTGTGAGCATGTATATATAGAAGGACATTTATAGAGACAGAGAACTTAAGTTGTCATGTATTAAAATATGTTTTGTTACACTTCTGGTCTTCTTCAGTAATATTCTAGGCAGTTATTTACCAAACCAAACTGCATAATTTATGAACACATGTACTGTGTCCATCTCATACAGTACCAATCTTTGAGCATATATATTAATGCACTGTGCATAATGTAGCCTATACAGAATGCACACATTCAACATTAATTCAATACAAAACCTTGGCAATGTATACCAAAGTAGTATTCATTTACTATTCCTTAGATTAACGCAAAAGTAATCAAACCAGAGAAGAAAGCTTCTTGGAAAATATACCTGTACTACAGTACAATGCAATTAATGTTCTAAAATACAGTATATACATGCAAGTGAATGGCTCCAGGTCAGGTCAAATGATGCACAAACACCATAAGGCACCTACTGTGAATCATGTGTATACTTTATACTGATTCAATGTACCAAGCACAGGAAGGAGTCATTTGCTTCATGTATTTAAAACACTAGTGAATGTAGGACTTAAGCATTTTATCTTTTCTTAGTGAGTTAATGACATCATTAATTTATGTATGTTAATTACTTTTCTTGGTGTATTATCTTGGGAGGCTGTAAAAGCTTTTTATGTTGACAACATGTATGCAAATACTTTAGCTGCTTCACTATAGAGCAAAAGATAAAAAGTTAAAGTTAAAAAATTCTATCCTATATTTCATCATTCATAGGAACTTAACGATTAAGTCCCAGCTCAAAAATATCTCAAGAGCCAGGCAAAAGATTGACTGTTTGTCTGCCTTAGTTAGGATTTCATTTTGTGTATTAAACTATATTTACACATGCCGGACAGTTGGTTAGAATTACAAGGAGTCTTTGTAGCGTTGCAATGTCAGTACTGTTTTCCGAGGTTCAGAGAGCACACTAGTTCAGATTGTCCTTCTGTTGACCAAATTTATTTATTACAATATAATACAATCATGCTAATGGCCCGGAACTTATAGAGCTCCGCACTTATAATACGATACAGTTTCTAACAAGAACTGTGAGAAAGGTCCAAAATTTCTGTCAAAACACTCTGTAACTATATATTCTTTCCTATGGTCAGTTTTATTTCCCTATACACCGTATTTTATACTGATTTTCGCTCAGCTGAGGTCACTGACTATAAAACTACGCATAAATTGGGATCAAATGGAATTTTTTCCCCCAAAGCCAGTCCTCATGTGTTAACATGTTCAAGACAAACTGAGGCAACTCAAGGCAGACAAGTGTCAATTCAGTTCCAACTTTCCAGCTCATAAAACCATGAAGCGTTCTAGGCATGAAAATCCATCAACTATTTGGATTTTGTTGTTTTCCCTTTTAAAAAAATACTTGAGAAAAACTTTTAAAGTAAAAACAAAAACGACAGGGTGGGCCTCCTTGATGTGTCTAAAAGAACAAGGGAGAGCCGTGGGCTTTAATTTACATCTAACTGACAAATATAACACCTTTGAAAGTGAAAGTAGGAGAAAGGCTTTTTTCATTTTCTTTTAAGCGAATGTAGCCATGACCATGGGATAATAAATCAATTAACTCTAAATGGAAAAGTTAAGATAAACTGAGAGATTGTAAAATTGTCTCTGATTTGTAATACAATTTGTTACAAAGGATTTTACCCTGTTGTTGCAGGGCATGCACTGACAAGTTTTTCCCTTCTCCCGCTTTTTTTTTTTTTTTTTGATGAAGCAAAACATATCCCAATTTTCAGCAAATAACTGTAATTTATATATGTTACATGGATACAATTTAATGATGCAATGTTAATTTGATTATTTGAGCACTGCTTGGGGAATACTGACTCATTAGAATTTTGTTGACATCAAATTCAAGGACAGGGAAGTAACCTGAGACTAGACATCCACCAAGCTTTATTATTAACCTAACAATGCACTCTAATTTATGTAATCATTGTTGACTTCAAAATATCATGCATTGATAGACAAGGAAAAACTTCCATATCACTGTTTTTTTAATATAGTTTAGGATACACTCAAACATGGGACTCAAAACCACAATTTGTGCAATTAGGCGAGTACTGGGTTAATCATCCAAAACTATGCCTAGTCTAGCCAGCATTCTCAGCATGATGTCTATGTATATATGCAGCACCTCACTCAACAATGGGATTAACTTAATGCCTGCATGGCATGGAAGCTGGACCTAGGCCATGTAACATATTTCAAGCCTAACTTAGGCCTAGACCTACTGTAAGTTCAATTAAGCCTGCAAGTGAAGACTACTCTCGTCTTAACTAGCCTGAGCCCTTACTAGTTACTCTATATTAAGTTTTTGTGTTTTTTCCTGTTGAACAATTAACTTAGGGCCTATAGCCTAACGATGCCTATGGCCAGCAATGTATGTATCTGGTATTGCATCGCAAAATGCAATGGAAAAGGCAGTTGTTATACAACTGCAAGTTTAAAGATGTGGGCCCTATAGCAGTTAGATCACGTTCTAGGTGTGCCCCCCTCAAAAAGTGTACATCATACTTCATCGGCATAATGTGTCATTTAGTGATATTATCATTGGTTTTGACATTTAAGTTTTGTTTATTTGATATTTGTAATCCTACGCCAAGAAAGGAGGCCTAACGTTACGCCGTTAAGATAGGTTACGTTAGCAATCTACCCCTCGTGGAAAGTTTCAAAATATTAGCCAATTTCACAGACTGAAAAGTTCACCTTACGAGGGATGGCACGCGTTCCCCCAGCGCAAAAGAAGTGGCTTAGTTTTATATCCGCGCAAATTTCAGTATTTCTATTAAAATTCGGGCATATTTGATCACTGGTTAGTAATTGGCGGTCTAAGCACAAAGTTCTTTATTACATTAGGCGAAGTTTACAACCTCCAGATGCTGTTTGTGGGAGCTTCAGCTTCACGGATCAGGTATCCGATCTATGCATGCCGCGGCTGCTTTAGGATATGTTACTAGGAGCATTTATAGCACACCTACATGTAGACTCACTCCTTGTGCGATGTTTGTTATTTAATCTTTAAAACTCTGCAATGACTTCATGTATCCACTGTGCCATTTACAAAGCTGAGATAGCGCAATAAGCAAAGACAATGTAATGTGCGTTTACAATATCCACAACAACGCATTATCCAGCACGCGCTTGCTGCGCTGGACTGTATTAACTTTAGTGTTAGTAAACATCCAATGTAATTTATTTGCATATAGACAAGACCCGCTGTACTGGCATCGCACGAGTATATGAAGTGAGTTTTCTCAAATTGGAACATGGATGATCAAAAAAAGACCTCAGCTATTCATTCCTTTTCTTTAATGATACTAAATAGGCTAACCACAATTGTTCATCTACAAAACAAACTACCCAACGTTACAGGATTAAAGTGCAGCAATATTTTAATACCCAGTACGCGTATTAAATCCCCATAATTGTATACGCTGAATATTTTTAATATTCATTTCTGGTTTATTTTGATATATCTGTACGGTATAATTACAGCGCCAGGAAAGAATATAATTGATGATTAAATATCAGGCGCGAATATGATATAAATATGAGAGCTTTTGCATAATTTGACAGGAGGATGCCTTGGGCAGATATTGGGCAGAATAAATTAAATAGAATCGTAAGTCTATAGGCTGATATAGGCTAAAAAATGTTCCACGGTGAGGATTGTCTAAAGGTCAAACATATTGCCTTATATTGTAACATCATTTATATTTACTTATAGCCTACATTGAGTCAGTTCTATAATTTTCAAAACATTGGATAAAGCTACTCTCCTTTGCTTACAGAAATGTAGTGGATAATACAGGAAACTGAGTTAAGATGCACAAGTTTAATAGCTTTTGAGTCTATCGTGAGAATACTTGTTTTAGTGCAGTTGATCTTCACATTTCGCCTCGATACCACTAGGCATTGATGCACACATATTGCTTGGAGGTCTTGGTGCCTTCCACGAAATGTAACCTTGGTTAAATTTCGGCATTAAAGTCGGCTGTTTAGCTCAATTTCACAGTCGAATCCTCCATTCTTGCTCAAATTCCCTCATATTCAAAGTGAATCAAACTGGCTAAGAGCTTTCCTATTACTGTAGCTGACCAAAAATGTACAATTTTAAATTATAGCCGTTATCCTTGGCCTCAACAGTTAATTTAAATAGGCCTTAAAAGTTATGTCTAATTGTATAGGCCATAATGCAAAGTAGACTATATATATGTACTTCTGCTATTAACATTTGGTAAATGGCTCATTGAAGTTGCAATTTGAATTATGCACCTTGTTCAGGGTCACTCTGATCAAATAATAAATCACGTTATATGACATAATTTGGCATTGAAAGCTATGAAATTTGTGCGGCCACAAACGTTTGGCTGAAGTCTTAATTACCAGCGATAGGATGTGTGTCATCCAATAGAGAAGATTAATAATTTAGTACCCCACAAATTTAGTGCAATACAAGTTTGCATATTTTATAATTTCTATGGTAATTTTTTTGGTGGTCTAAAGAAATACATTTGTTTGAATTTATCTTCCCTTTAAAGGTGGAGCTGTTACCATCAAATTGTGGCAATTTTAAACGCAAAATGCATCTCTTAAGATTGTAATGTTATATTTTGAAGAGCCTGTCATACAGACTGTCACAAACCGCTATGCCTATATATTATGTGCCAATAAGCAGTTTTTTATAAATACCGAATAATTTCCACAGAATATAAGCTTCAGGCTCAGCCAACTAAAAAGAAATTTAACCAATGATAATCATGTTTCAGGGGATAAAACTGAACTTAACCGAAGTAAAATAAAATTGTGCTGATACTCTGATAATTATAATTATTTTGAATGATATACATTGGATATATGATTATTGGATAAAATTACAAATTTCCGCACGACAATTTAATTGAAACATCTTTTTTTTTCGTGTTTAATTTCTCGTTCACACAATAATAAAAACAATAACAAACTTCACAGGTATACCGTCTATACATTTAAAACCATTGAACTCTTTCAGTTAGTCTTTCGTCGACGAGATCACAATTCTTACATTTCTGTAAGTACAAATTACGGTTCATGATCATTCGATTTGTCTTCAAATGTTGACAACGAACAAAATTATACCAGCCTAAAGTTGAATGACTCAAGTACACTGAACTCATTCCGTTCGTTTAAAATTCAGGCCGAACTGACTGTACTATAACCCCCATAATATACCATACAAGCTAACACAATTAACATGCACTGTGTAGCTAAGCTGAAATGCACGGGGAAAAAATTAAAAACTCACCGTGTATCCTTTAGAAATAATGAATCTCAAACAAGAAAAGAGAATAACACATATAATTCCTTCTATTATCCAAATATTTCAGGTATTAAGTTCCGTAAAGACTGAAAAAAAAAGTGAAAGTGGAAATTGTTCCTTGTAACTAACTTTAGTGCACGTACTCCGCTAACGTTACTATGCATCACCATGTGTAACGAGTGGAATCACTTTTTTACCAGTGTGTAAGTATTGGAGTCGCGATCAAAACATTCCACCAACACTTGTTGTGCAAAAGATGAAACAGGTGAAACGGCCATGCGCGGATTGATCTATTACTTGACAGGGGGGTAGAATTTCTCTGCAGTTAAAAATGAAAGGTTGTAAAAACAAATCGCGTGAGTCAAAGAAAAACAGAGATACGGGGAAAAATCATGCGGTAAACTGCAGAGTTTGTGTCATGGTTTGATTCGGCTCAAAGAAAAAGGAAAATTCATTCATAGGAGTGTTAATTTCTACACAAGCTTTAGAAAATCTTGTCGCCAAACTTCGGTATGATTAACTACTGGCGTTTTTGCTAATATCATGTGTAGGTCACTGTTCGTTTCAATAAATGATGATAGGACAACAACAATAGGCAGTCGGGCGTGATGAGAGATAAAAAGAGAGAGGTTAAGTGGATACAGCCCGGGCTCGGGTTCAATCAGGGTGCCCGGGAAAAATGGGGTAACATAATCGTGTATCAGTTGTCTTTCAGAAAAGAAAAGAATCATAATACGTCCATACACGTATATCATGAGGATTTGTGAGGACTTCAAAGAGGGACCCGGTAACATAATTGTACAGTGGACCGACATGGCTATCGAGTCCCCTGGACACAGTGCTGATACAGGATACGGCTTCTGAGAATGGAGGAACAATGACGATCTTTTGCCTGCATTGGCTACTTAATTTAGAAAATTTAAAATGTCCCACAAAGTCCTGTATCAGCGATTAAATTTGATTATTTATTTAAATTTAAAATACGCCATACAAGAGCTATGTGACAGCTCCCTGCAGTATGCAGATGAGTCACCATAGATGATGCGAATTAAACTCAATTTAAAATCTTTCACCGTGAGAATTCATTCCTTTTCTTTAATGATACTAAATAGGCTAACCACAATTGTTCATCTACTAAACAAACTACCCAACGTTACAGGATTAAAGTGCAGCAATATTTTAATACCCAGTACGCGTATTAAATCCCCATAATTGTATACGCTGAATATTT
>KN888130.1:24967-42527 GCA_000934455.1 Apostichopus parvimensis | reverse complement strand
ATGTGACGAATTCGTTGAAAAACTACCAGTCGAAGTCTTAAGTTATAAGTGGGCCGTCATTCACCCCAACATGCTACGTACAATATAATGCTACACTGCATAACACAGCTCTACTGTACGGAAAACCTAACGTTTTGCCTAACGAAAGCAACGTTAGGCCAACAACGACAGACATAGCCTATACTATAGTTTTACTTTACGATACAAGTCGCAAAAATATGAATTACGTACCTTTTTAATTGATTTCACGTGAATTTTATGGTTGACGTAAGTATCTTGAACGACCAAAGACTTGCTTGATGTTTCGTGATTTCTTCACTTCCTAAGCAACGTATAATTTTCGGTCCAAAATGGAGTACATCAGGCAGTGAAACAAAAGATACTGAAATCGTTGCCAAATCGTTGATGTGTCGTAATGATGGCGCTAAGCTAGAATATTTTCGCTTTTTCATGGCCACTACAGCGTTATTCAGATTGCGCAATACTGATTAAACAACGATCTTTGTAAGCTGGCTATACTAGCTAGTATTGTTTGTACGTAGTTGAAGCAGCTCCCTGGTTGAAGTATACACAATATGCGTTTCAAAATCTTATAGAAGCCTACAGAAAGTAAAGTACATGTGAGTACAATCGGTAACAAATCTCTCTATGGCGGAACCATTAACATCATCTTCATACACAGGAGCTTAAATACCCATCACAGCTCGTTGGTGTTAGCTATGTGTAACTGTAACACTAACACTAGTCAACAGTTAAAGTTAGGCCTAGTCCCTAGGCCTAACTAAAGTTTAGGCTGATGACATCAAATGTCATGAACCAAAATTAGCCTAGGCCCTGCGTTTAAATGGAGGGTTACATTTTGAGGGCCTCTGATTGTTTTGGTGGTTTTTGGATGATGTTCAAATGTTCAACTTGAACCTCATTGCACCTTACCCTGAAACAGGTTTATTGCCCAAAGTATAAAAACTTCTGCCAATAAAAATTGGCAGGAGGTAACTGGCAGTCTTCAAATTTATAATTAAGTTAAGAGATGTTTCCCTGTAATGCAGCTGATGAAATTATTCAATGATCTGAGATGCCTCAATCTGTGAGGAATTGTAAGCAATCCAAGCTTATGAATAGGAGTGAAGCTGCTTCTACGCACAGACGGCCAAACAGGTTAACCTGTAAATCTCCAGGGCTATTTTACAAATTTGTGGCTATTCCCAGGACAGTAAATAAAATCCGGGACATATCTGGGGACACATTTAAGCCGGAGATGGTACATGAAATCTACGAATTATCCCCAGAAATCAGGGATGTCTGGCCACCTCATGGTTATACACCAAGGAAAACTTTAATGTTCAAAGCAGTATTGGAGGCTCTGAACTCTATCGTAGAAAAGACTATGGTTCCTGATATGCAAAAAATGCTATAAACATCTTCACTTATATAGTGATTTATCCATTTTGTAAAGCATTTCACTATTTTCATAATAATTTTTCATAATAAGTTAGACTGAGTGATAACAGTCATGGCAAATAAGTTGAAAATATCTATACTTTGTTTATACATGTTTCCATTTCGTATAGATATAAATTGATGCCATTAAAAAAAAACTTGATAAAGCCTTGAATTCATAGTTCATAGACAGCTCTTAGTGAATATTGTATCACATTTCAAGGGCACATAAACAACTAGATTATGAAAGAAATTTAAAGTACTTTAAAGAACATTAACCATGATAACATTTCAAACCACCCTATTTTGGTTATCTTGCAAATTCAAGTTAGCTTCTAACAGCTATATTTAGATTTAAAACAAGATTATCAATAGGGTGTTTCCCTAGTGGCTTGAATGTTGTCTTCTTTGTAAACAATAAACATACATTGTTTACCACTGTAACATCCCATACCTCTAAGAACAACTTGTTTTATGTTAACTTCAAACCAACTGATATAAGTCTCAGATAATATTCCAGAACTAATTTCAGATTCTGCATTGCACTCTTCTCTGTTCTCTCTTTTGTTTTTCGAAACTGCTAACAGAACTTGCACTATTAGGAACAAATCATGGCAAATGATCCATCCGAAGCAAATACTTGGCTTGCAAAGCAGAAAGAACAAATGAGACAAGATGTGACTGATTTCCGTCTAAAAGACTGTAAGGAATGTCGATATATTGGAGGTGGAGTGATGATGATAGCTGGAAGCTACGTAGGTTTTGTTGGTCAGAGGAGAGCATCCTTGAGGGGCGGAAGTTTTATTTCCAGGGTACCATCTGCTCTTGTAGCTGGAGGTGAGTAATATGTCAGCCCTGAAATCATGTGAAATGTATCACGTTTGTGTAGCAATCATTCTGAACTATGACGTGTTTATCATAAAGTTGTAGAAATACGATTATGTAGGTTTGGTATAAACATTGATTGCTTTGTACATCCTAACATTTCATTAGTACTGTGCAAGATATATTATATCATATCATTATATCATGAGATATGATCTAGTCATATTTTAGAGACTGTTTAACTATGGTCGAGTGGATAAACACAGTGGTAGACTGGTAGTAGAAGCTATGAGACCTGGCTTCTTCATCCAAGAGAAATCCACAATTTGCCCAACTGAAATGGTCTTCCAAATTTTAAAAAGACCAAATGAACAACAACTACAACTGAAGTGTAAGTAATTAGCAATTTGGCTTCTCCCAAATACATTTGCGGCTGCTTAGCTTAATAAAAAAAAAACTGCCTTCCAGGCCTATTGCATTATTATATATTACACTGGTCCATTGAAATGACAATAGCCTACCTAGGGTAAGCATTGTTCACAGCATGATAACTTTCAGTCCTTCCTCCCCCTTCATAGGAAGGTGTGTTTTTCATCCAAGAGCAATCTACGGTTTTCCCATCTGAAATGACTTTCTTAATTGAAAAAGATTCCAAATTTGAGGTAAAATGTTGAATTGGAAGCCACCGAACTTGTAAGTTGTAATCCATAAGGTCTTGTGGGTTTCTCCCACATTTTAGGTCGCTTAAGCGTCGTATAAGTAACTGCTGATTGTTATTATTATTTACTTATTTCTTTATTTTGCAGTGATGCTGAGTTTGGGTATCCTTAGATTGTCTGGAATTAATCCATTCACAAGCTCTGAATCCGAAATAGGAATTGATTTCCTAAGAAAAGTATTTAAGAATAAAGACTCAGAAGATTCAGCAGGCTGAGCTATACTGCAGTTACAGTCTACCTGAGGCCAAGTCTGATCCATCGGAGCCATTATAGATGATGCCATTTCTTCTTCAATTATTCTCAACATTGATTCATTGAGCTATGGCCTTTAATCGTGTTCTTGAAGAAGATGGATTGCATAACTTTTTTTGTCAAAGTGTACAAAGATGCTATCAGAAACTTCATGAAGTTTGCTTCTAACTTGGCAAGTGTCCTTCAATTAAGGCTACCTTGTACACTATGCATAATTGTTGACACTTTAGTCAAATGTGGTGAACATTTGTCCTTGATGTTATTCATCATAATACTCAACTGGCAATCCTTCCTCTTAAACGTGGAGGTTTAGGCATCTCTATCATTTTGTACATCTGTATTTAGCCCTCTGGTAACTTGAATTATTCAAGCACCCTTTGATACATACTGCTAATGTCAGAGTAGGAACATTACGCCCTGTACTCTCTGTCAAATTAAGGGATGTTTGTCCATTTCTTTATATGCAATACAAAGAGTTTCAGAATTATCTAAATAAACATCAGAATAATGCAATCTGCATAAAAGTTTATGTTTTGCTTATGTTTTTTTTTTTTTTGTATAATAAGAATTCTGACTGTTTCATTTCATGATTCCTAATAGATATTGCACTTTAGAATGATAGTTTAAAAGTTGGACAAATAGAAACTTTAGAAATAGAAATTATTCATTGAACTTAGCAAAATTATTTTTTTGAAAAAGCGTTTTTGTGTAGGACATAGCATTTATCAGACTAAGGAAGTGTGAGGTAATGCTTTTTATGATCAGACAGTGTGTTCTGGTATGGAACAGAGCATTGAAGTATACTAGTTAGCGTGACCCCAAATGTGACAAGGTTAGCAATAAAAAGGGGCAATAAAGAAATACCTGCTAAGCTCCAAGGAATTGCTGCAACATCGTAAGTGAAGTTGCAAACATTGGGAATGAATTAACTCAGTGAAGCTGGATTTCAAAAGTTAGGGAAGGGGAGAAAGAAGTCTAAAAACTCCCCCTATTTATTGAGGTATGGGCTGAACCTGTACAAAAGAGTCAGAGGCGAGTGGTGTAACATTGGAGAGTCATTGAAGCCAAGTACCATGTAGGGGTATTCCCCCCTCCTCTGGAAAGAATTGAGACTTCGAATGGTGCATTCTGAGGCACATTAAGGCAGTAAAGTAGGTCTAAACGCAATGTTTTGTTGTGCTAACAAAAACACTTTAGTTTTTTCTGTGGTTGAAAATGGGTTGTTTACCCCTAGCAGTGGTCTAATTCTTCCCAGGCTTTATTAAAAAGAAAAATAACATCCGACTGACGATGGAATTTAAGGGTATAGTGATAAGACTTGGAGGGAAATCATTACATACTTCAGAATTTAAAACCACGATATAATGAATTTCTGTTGGCAAAACAATTCTAAGCAAAAATGATATACTGCCCTCTATTAAGGCCGTTATCATAGCCAAGATTTCTATTGGTGCTCTTAGTATATATGATGAAAGTTTCAATCTGGCCTATATAGGCCTCGCTCGTCTCGGAATCATGCACCATTTCCCGAATGAAACTTTTCTTGTGGGGGAGAACCCCTGGCCCCCCCCCCCCCCCCAATGGAGTCGGTTTCAATGTTCCCAATTCTTTTCTTGCCTGGAGTAAAGATTGAAAGTTGGTTCAATTTTTGGCTCATAATCGCCAGCTTCAAGCGCTGTCACGATTGGTTCCTCAGGTTTTGAGAAAGAAGACCATAAGAAACCAAAACCATTTGTCAGAGATGATTGATTTCCTGTTGAACTGAGGTCCTTACATGCCTCACTGCACCCCATATACCGGAAATGTCAAGCATTTTGTATTTCAGATGGGTTTTTTTTCGCGTTCGACGTAAGGGGTGGTCGCCCCTCCACCACCCCCCCCCCCCTGGATACGCCCTTGGGTGTATAAAGTGCCATCACGTGAAAGATCAGTATTACTCACACTTGGTTAACTTTGCCTACTCATAAAGCTTTCATTTGTTATATACTGCAAAACCAAATGGGATAATAAAGGACCAATAAAATTCCAAATAGGCTATCTGAAAATTCTCCTTTTGATCGATCTTCATATCAAAA
Organism: Apostichopus parvimensis; assembly: GCA_000934455.1. Taxonomy (NCBI): domain Eukaryota; kingdom Metazoa; phylum Echinodermata; class Holothuroidea; order Aspidochirotida; family Stichopodidae; genus Apostichopus; species Apostichopus parvimensis. Next base: position 37,216 of record KN888130.1, on the reverse strand, counting down.
CAGGACATAGGCCTAGGACTATGGTGTAAATAGTATGGTAGGTCGTTCATAGCCTATACAGCTGCTCTTTTCAACTGTGGTACGACAGGCTTTCAATAAATCGATGGTACAATAAGTAGGGTTCTTTCTCTTATTTATTCAGTATTGAAATACAAAAAAAACATAAGCACATAAAACTCATTATAAAAATTATCTTGACGTCACACTCTTGATGAGTTAAGTTACGATTATCCAAAAGACATATCCATCAACTTTTTTGGTGATTTTGATCAAGAATTAATAACTGGTCGGCTAGCTGGCCAAAGTTAGATAATGCTATACAAATAATTATGATCCACATGTCTTTAAACATTTCCAGAATAATTGTGTTAATTTATATCTCATTGGTTATTGGCTTTCGAATGTTTCATCCTATTGCTAAAAAAAATGTACTAAAATTGGAAATAATTATGCATAATTACGATTGACAAAGATTATAATACCGCTCCATACTTGAAACCTTTCAAAAACGTTTTTTTTTCCCAAGCCCAATTCCCATCGTCACCAGCTTCAAAACTGAACTGGGTCAAATACAAATAAAGGATTAGGGTAACCATATTTTATTGAATTTGGCTTTTTCTTTTTTCTTCTTCTTCTTGACCAACTTTGAAAAAGTCAGACCCTAAGGCTTTCAGAAATAATTAAATCCACCCACAGATAAATAGTAGACGTCCTCTGCTCTTTAGGCTTGGAAATTTATTATAAAAGTTGTTTCAAAACTTTTCGTTTCATTTTTGGTGTCTTTTGTTTAAATTATGTATTATATACAAATATTGAAGGCGTTAAAACGATCATTGCTCCTGAGTCGGCGATTCTGATTACAAACACACACACAACACTACAAACACTACATATTCACACATTAATAACAATAATAATAATAACAGCCCGTTTCACATTAAAAACATAAATGTGATATTGTGTCCTATAACGGAACATATTTCTATAGGTTAAAATTTCACGGGTTACCACGTCAGGTTGTGTTTCACTTCAACCGGTTTGATCAAACTGGAAAATATTGAAAAGTTGTACAACGAAGATCCAGTCTTCATGTTAATCGGCTTGTAACCCGTGTAACCTGTTCAGTTCTTGCCTGCAATACGCATGCGTAACGGCAATCGCATCATACCAAGTGAAGTTTTACTTTTATCCTACGTCATATGTGCATGAAAGTATGCACTGAATATTCACATTGAAGGCATTATCCTAATACAATATGCACGTTACAGTCCAACTAATGAAAAAACGAAAGGCGATACCAACATACAAACCAAGACCACTACTGTGTATGTGACGTATTTGTATGGAAACTCCACGGATAAATATTTCTTTGTTTCACTGTTTATTTCTATGGAATATACGAAAGATAATATCTCCAGCATGATAGGTTTAATAATGCAATGAACTAAAAGAGTAATAGCCACTCCCAAGAACTCTCTGCAAAACATGGCTCCCCATTGGGCGAGGGTTGGCCACGTGATCGTAGAAGGCAAGTCATCGTTGTATCGATCTGGGAACCATTGGAAGTAATTGTTAAGCCATAGACTGGTATAGATACTCCCGGTGACGCTAAGTATGACGATGGTATCCTCCCTGGTGCTAGACCATCCCCGCTGGGAAGGGTAGGTCAGAGAGAGGAAGGTGATTGCACTGGCCAGTAGTAAAGGGGCCTGTTTGTCGGTCATCAGGTAGTGGTCAATCTTATCTAAGAAAGGAAACACCATCCCAAGGAGAGCAAAGGTCAATACAACTCCAACAACGACATCCTGTAACAAGAAAAGTGGAAAGAAATATATATACATATATATTGAAAGCCGAATTCATAGAGCAACAGGTGACATTGAGATACTAAGATAGATACATTAATTTGTTAATGCTCAGATACTAAGACATTGCTAACTTGAATCTTGATATCGCAATAACTGAATGGTTGTAGATATTTACATGTTAAGTGCTTGTATCATTATGTAATAATGGTTAGATATTCAGCTAAGAAGAGCTTTTAGACTCGTTATCTCAATACACTAATGACACTATAAGATACTAAGATATTTAATCAAGGTATCTTAGATTTTACATCAGAAAATTGTAATAGACGTATTTAAATATTTACGATATAGGCTTTGCGAATATGTGAATATCGTAATGTTAAGATATTTAGATATAAAGATCTCGTATCTGAAAATCGTATTTAAAATTGTATTTAAATACAAATATATTGTATTGTATCTGAATGCTGACTATAGGCTGCCTTAGTATAATAGTTCGACATTTAGATATTAAGATCTTGGAAAATAGATTATTGTTATATGTTAATATTCAGATAATCAAACATTAACATCTTGTATATGAATAAGCTATAGCTAATTGTCAATATCGGTTAATTGTTAAATTTGAGATATAACGATCTGTATTTGAACATCATAATATGTTAATTTGCATATAGTCAAATATTGAGATATTGCATCATACTATCTAAAAATAATTTATCGTCGCAATATTCCGATCACGGAATTAAAAAAAACATTAATAAATTGCGATCACCTGAAAAGCTCAGTAGAATTTTATTGCATTGCTTTATATTGCAAAAAACTGACTTATTCTGAATAGCTGATGGGGTGCTATAAAAACCATATAGCCCAGTTATGTGCAATTCGTTAGGTAGCAAGGACCGGTTTTTACATTAAAAGTGTTGACGGCTTGATTTACCCCACTGATTTCACGAGTGGGGAGCTATACCTTACATCATACTGTGTTGTGTCAGTTAATGTTGCAAAACGATTACCTGAAATTTGCAATGGGAATTACTTGGCATAAGAAAGGGTCGCCTACCTGGATACATTCAGAGGTGGGGGACTATATTAAGAAGTGGGGTAGAGGTGGAGAGATACATTTAGACGTGGGGTAGAGTTGGAGAATACATGGGTCTAAAGATGGGGAAATACATGTAGAAGTGGGGTATAGGTGGAGGGATACATTTAGACGTGGGGTAGAGGTTGGGGAAATACATTTAGAAGTGGGGTAGAGGTGGCAGAAATACATTTAGATAGTAGAGGTGGGAGGTTGGAGCAAACTGCTTCTTGTAGTTTGAGCATTAGTGACCATTTATTTGACTCTCTAGCATATTTTGGGGCAATACTGATCACCTTTAAAATATATCATACCATGCAACCATTAATGTACGTCATGAGTGAAGTCCTTCTGTAGCTGTTAGTGGTCTTTACATGAGGCGGAATATGCAATTAGTCAGTTATTTGACACACATAATGACCAAATGCTGGAAGACTGAGAATGTGACTTTTCCCATTCTGACCGAGGAGACTTGATACGCCCTCATTCTTCAGCAGCAATATATAGAACACTAAAGTGAATAACAGTTTACTTGTTATAATAAGAAACCTCACTTCTCGGGTGGTAACTAAAACAAAGTACATTGTCAAAGACGAAGAAATGTAAACACTGCTTCAATTTTACGGTCTGTTTATCAACTAAGTCTGTTGACTGGACTAACCTTTGTACTCTATAACTCTAAACTGTGTGCGAAAGGAAGTGGACGAGTTTAGATGTGTGTGTAACTATGAAATGGCTTATATACTTACACAGAGCGCTTTAGATGAAGTGAGGCTCACTTATATGAGCTCATTGCAAACATATGCATGTGATGTAATCACTATATTGAGAATCACCGTACATTTCTGTACTGACGGTATTTCCACTGATTCGTCGAGAATATATCAATCTTAGGAATGGGGAAAACTAAATGAAGATATAATATTTACAAAGAATGAATTGAGCGCGGTGGGATTTCTCTAACCCCACTGAAGGCCCTTCGCCCGTCTTGATACTCCCCCCCCCCCCCACAGAAATATATAGGGGAAAGAACAATGAGCGGAAAATTATTTAAATTTTTACGTTACCAAGTATAGGTATTGCCTCATCACCCCACCCCAGCTCTTCCTCGTAAGCACTGGAGCTCTGCACTTCCACGCCCTTCAATGCCGCATGTTATTTCAGAATTTAATCAGGGAGAAGATGATGGGAAGGGGGTACGTCATTAGGGTGCCTTTGACGACTTCGATTAATAATGAGATAATGTAAGTTTTACATGCACATATATTCTGCAAATGCTAATTTGCAACCCTACCTCCAGTCTCCAGCCCACCTGTTCCATTGTTTATAAACACATCAGTGATCTTACCAATATATAGTGCATTCCCTTATAAAGTCTGCTAAGGCACACGAGAGTCGTCCACGCCGTAGCCACCAGGAAACCTATTGGTATGGAGTACTATAGAGGAAAAGAACAGAAACACATTATACATGCACGTACGACACCTTTGCGTGTTCAGCTTTTATAGAGTAGACTCTTCCATTGGATTCATGAACATATAGCTACCGCGAAAGTGTGTCGGGATTGACACCCAAAAATTATGTTATAACCAGTAGCGAAGCGTCCATACAGTCAGGGGGGCGGATGCTGGCGCCCTTTTCAGCTTTTTACCACTTTTTACTTATTTGCGATTATTGACTTTTTTATTGCGCTCTCATCTACCTATTGACATTTGACACATTTTGTTGGTGTAATTTTCTGACAAAATGGCGATAACACCTATTTATTCTTCGTTTATCTGCAAATTAGCAAGGCCCGGAAAGGGTCATTTCCGGCGATCTAGAGTGTATCTTTACGCGCCAACCAATGGTGGCGCTCCGCTTAGATAGTGTCGAAAGCGCCCCTACAGACCATTCTCGCCCCCCTGACCAATACCCCTAGCTCCGCCACTGGTTATAATCAGAGGGAAACCCCTCCCAGCGGTTACTTGCCTATAAATACATTACATATGCAGCACAAGAGTAGTTTGCAAGCTAAAAACTCTGGCTGAAGTTAATACTGCAGATGGAGAACAGTAGCCTATAAATATAAACAGAGTCAGTGCTTACATGGTTTGATGACTGGGAATCTTGTGACTTAATACCAAAACGATGAAACAAAAGACAGAGGGAAATACTGAATTTGCACTTTTATTTTTATAGTGAACCTGTTGAGATCCACTTGATATTTTGACATTTGGACCTCTGCTGACCACAAATGACGTTTGACCTCCACCCAAAATAATAGGGTTCTTGCACTCACTATAAGAAAGACACATGTCAATTATCAGCATATGTGATGTAACCTATCTTGGGATATCGTGTTTACAAGTTTTGTGTTTATAAGGCTTTGCAGAGTGTGGGCTTTGATGACCCCAAATGACCTTTTACCTCCACCCAAAACATTAGGTTCTTGTACTAACTATGGGGAAGGCACATGCAAAATAGGAGAGCCAACAAAGTTTCGTATTTGGAGATATCATGATTACAAGGATTTCAAGTTTTGAAACCTGATGACCTTAAATGAACTCCAACCTACACCAAATTGTGTAAAAAGTTAAACACCGTACATAAGGCTATTCTATCATGTATGAGCTCATTTGGAGTCCAGGTTCTGGCAATAGGCTACATAGTTTATGAAATTTCCACATTTTGCCCTCTGCTGACCCCAAATGACAAATGACCTCCACCTAAAACAATCTAGTTCTTATACTAATTATGAGTAAGCCACATGCCACATATGAGAACTGCAGAAGTTACCTATCTTGAGATATCGTGTGTGACAAGCTATAGGGCGTCAACATACACACATATCTATACACACCCATACATACAGCAACTTGACTACATAGGTTATACTTGCCTGCCTAAGGCAAGTAACCAAGAAGGACAAAATAATTTCCAACTGTTGATCGGAAAAGTAAACCCAACCACCATTATTGATTATTGATTATAGATATGACTATACTTCTAATGCATAACTTCTCTAAAACAGCTTAAGTTTTTACCATTCAACTTATAGGAGATATCACTAGTTTAATGTTCCTAAATAGAGGACTGAAGACTTAAGTCTAAATATAATAGAATGACATATGCTTGAATTTCTAACGCTTTTCTTTATTTATTGCAATCTTTATTCTCTTAGACTGGTTTTGCACAAAGTTCAGTTACGAATTTGGAATGTTTTGATCTATTGGCAACATTGCCAACATCTTATCGTGGATCTTTTGATTTGTATTCCACTTAAAGAACTTTTGTAGTGACCAAATGCACCCACTCTCCCTTCTCCTGCCCACGATCCCATTCAGTGGCTCGTTCTGTTAATTCGAACCTTATTAATATCTTGGTGTGATTGAGCCGTCCATATATAGAGAACTATTCAAAACTGGTTTAATTTTGAACAATTGTTTTTAAATACCAAATTAATTTGGGGGTACGAATTGTACGGCATGAACTTTATATAGGACTAGTTATTCTTCCATACACTTTGATTGATGAATATAACAATACAAAGTTAAAACGAAGCGGTCGCATATAACTCACCTCTACTTTATCCATTGTCAAGAATAATATACTGAATGGAATAAGAACGCCGACCATAGCGTGAGTAGAGGGCATTCCATACTCTTTGAAGTACCGAGGTTCCAAAGGCACAACCGGTGGCGATTGGGGTCGAGGCCATTTTAAAATCTATTGATACAAACAAAAGAAATTGATTGAACTGTAACGAAATTCAAATAGAGGCTCAAATTTGTTTTATCGTCGAAAGGTTAATAAAGAATACAACAATCGTACAAAATATGCAGGAAAACACTTGAAAAAATGAAAATATCAGTTTTGAAGTTTGTAAAGGGCTATAGTAGTAAGCAGTGACAGCATCACCGGAAGAGGGGGAGGGGGGGGGGGTTATATACCTACAGGCCTGAAGTCTACATTTTGTTATGGGGAGTTCCCCCAGACCGCATACATGGGAGTTGTATTTAATGACCTCACGACTACATCCCTTCTTAGTAAGACAAAAATATTACAATTGAGAGTATAGGGGTGTGGCCATGGGGTAGTTTGAAATGGACTTTCCACGAGAGTCTGGGAGCATCTTCCCACATAAGTTATAAAAGAGGGTATAGTACCCTCCTGGCACCCATTCTATCTTGATCCTACGCCTGTTTCCTTAATATTTATATTCATTATACCTTGTAATAATTGCATAGATTACGGTAATGTATATATGCGGTGAACTACAAATCGAAACTAGCATGATCCACTCAGTATACTGATAACCTGTTAATCATTACATTACTGAGCACATCAAGTTGATCACTATATCCGGGTGAGTCCCTTTTCCATTCTTCATGTATAAACAGTGAACAGGCAATTCGGCAAGTTTCGTATTTGAAATATTTTCCCTGTTTCGTTCGTTATAGTTTAAAGATTGATTACTATCTTGTTCCTGCCATATGTAGAAAAGGTAAATTATTTGATCTTGGATAGATGCGAGCAACACAACTATCTAGGAAGCACTATCATTAAAAACAAAAATGAAACTAATTTTGAAGTAATTCCCCTCCATCTTTTAACTCTTTACCCCATGTCAATCTATTATTTCCCAAAACTGTACCCGTCCCTCCCATGGAGAGTAACATCGATATATACTACACGAATATAACTTCGCATCACACGTTTTATTGACAATGCTCTAGTTGGTCTACTTTGTGGGCGTACACTTACTTATAAGTATATTGTAGTTGTTTTGTGATAAAGCAGCTATTACAATATTGTTCGTGTTCAGATATATACAGTACGGGTTTCAGTACTACCGGGCTATGAGTAATTCTCTGTTTGGGAATACCTGCAGCTGCATAAATACATGTGACAAATATCTATATCAGTGTATTGATCTAACATCGTATGACCAATGGACAAATGGACAATGTAAATTAATTCTCTCAGCTCTTTGTATTATAAACACTCTTCATAGTAGGTTGTCATGAGACAGAAAAAACCATGCTTTTCTCCCATTACATTATCAAACTGATCTCACTGAAGCTGGGATGGGTGTCATCTTCCCCCTTATCCAATGTCCTCTTCCTCCTTACCTCTATCCGTGCCCCGTGTCACCGAAATGCGTTAAATATTTAACTCTGGTACTTTCGGCCATAATTACTAACTCAACACACATGTAGAGGTTTCGGTGGTGGTTATATACTACCCGGTCACTGTGAACTGTCTGCGCACACATAAGACGAACAGCTTTTAGGTTAACTTTTCTGTACAGACAAGGCGGGAAGCGTTTAGTTTGTTTATATATTTATGCAGAGAGTACATATCCTTATCAGACAAAGAAGTATGCATATATCGTTATCTGTTTTGATTACACGGTAAATATGGAAATGATGTAAGTTGCGTTTCTATATATTCAGGCCTATATCAACTTCAGCTTGTGAGATATAAACTTACTCTCCATTCCTGTACGGTTAATCACTGCCATTACTCTGTGACCCGGATACGGGTATGACAATCATTAATTAAGCTAATCTGCTCTCGGAATAGCGGCCGTTCTCCGAGGGCCCTCCACAACCCCAGCTGCACACCACCATGCAGACCCCATGAATGCGCCACTGCAGGCTTATGTGATGGGAATGTAAACTCTTCATAAACAAGGCCCGGGTTCAGGAATTTACAAAGAAGGGATCACCCTGGAATAATTGAATTCGACCACCCCCACCCCACCCTATACAACGGAAAATAAGAGACGTCAACAAATTAAATATAGGTATAAACGCAAGGTTGGTAATAAAATAGTTTTGATGTTTTTTTGCTGTCGAGTAGAAGAAGACGGGAGGGGTTGGCTGGTGTGCACCTTCACCCATGCATGGATCCGCGTCTGATCTCCCATTGCAGGCTTAACTTTATAATTGTAAGCATTGCATTTACCCAGTCTAAGTTACAGGTCACTTCAATCCTAGTCAGTGTGTTTCAAAGATACTATACAAGCTGCCATGTATTTGTATAAACGCAAGTGGTATTTAGCTTTAACTTGGGCTATCTAAACATATCCACTGATCTAAACGACATTTAAAGGCCCGGAGTTTTATTGGGGTTGGAGGAAGGGGGTGGGGGATGTTGGCGAGGGCACAAATTTTGGCAGATGTCCGTGCTGAGGATGTTCAAGTGTTTTGGTAAGAAGGCTTATACTGACTTAAAATCATGCTATCATTTCCATCAAGCTATACGCTACAAGCTTCATTTCTTAGCGTGTGTTACTTAGCGTGTGTAAGCCACATTTGTAAGAAAGTGGATCATGCCCCTCCCCTCCCCCTCGCTCCCTTGGTTACTGCTTGGTTTATAGAGCTATATTTCTATTTAGGTCAGTGGCTGCTATTGCTTGGTATTACAGCCTACATAGAATCGAACGCCAATATCGTTCAGAAAATATTACCACCCGGATGATCTTACCTCTTTGCTTGACTGTCCAATGTACATAGTTATTGCCCATAGTAAGAGGACGCGCCTAATCACAAATGAATTGATGTTAAATAACCAGAAAGGAAAAAATGTATAATAAAACGCATCATCACCCAAAAATGATCCAAAATGGAATAAACAATACCAAACGTAATTTGATACTTGATAATCCATCTGAGATTTAGGGTAGGACATAAACTTCTGTTGATCTATCGTTCCATTGTTATTTTCCTGAGACGATATTGTTTTAATCGGACCTCTCTGACTGTTCTCTTTCGATAAATTGGATCCGTCTGTCGTGGTCTCAGATCCATCACAAGATATTTCCTTGGCAAAAGTCCTCTCGAGTCCAAAAAAAGCTTGAACTTTAGCGACAGCTTCCGAACTTATCACTGTTGAGTCTTCAAACTGGAAGATTATAGCCTTATTACTCGCCGCCATGCTAACTTGAAAATAAATAAGATTAAAATGAAATTGAACACCAGTTCATGAGATGAACTGTCTGGAAGAACTCAACTGCTTCACAACTTCCCCTGTATACAGTGAACGGTGTAAATAGTTGGTGTTCACCGAAGCTTCCAACTAGCAGAATTTGTTTGCTTCGTGTTGTTGTAGTTACACAAATAGCTGTCTATTTGCAGTTTGCATGTTACTTGCAAATGGGCATGCGCGATAGAGTAGCAGGGCTTTTATACGTATAATGGTATATGTGTTTAAGCAGGGTTAACAACTGATCGATATCGCATTGTGATTATAGAATGCACCGTGAATACCTTACAAATACCTTGCAACGCTCAACTACGCATGAAGAATCATTGTGCCTGTCGTTCGTGTATAATGTATACTATGATATATATATACATATAAATAAATACACACACCCACATATACTGTGGCATTCCTAACATGCATATCACCATGACGAAAATATCAGAAAATACCAAGGACTCTTGGGTCAACTTTAAAATCGGATAACTTATGACGGTGTTACGCAAAGTGATATATAGCCCTACACATGAAAACGGAGATAATGATGAACATAGCTGCAACTCCCATCAAAATCCATCAAAGATTGACCATTTTACAAGTCTTTTCTTAATTCTATAGTGTTATTTATAATATACATTATTTAGCTAATTATGCATATTGATGATATTAAGGGAGTGACTGCCAAATGTTCTGTTACGTTATCCCTTTGCTTTCACAACCTTCATTTCATGGACACTGAACTCAAGTTTGTGGCCTAATTCGAGGAACATCGCATTATTCAAATGAAATATGTGGGCTTGTAATTAGGGGATTAACTTATTAAGGGCTAAAATAAGACATTTTGATGAGCGCAACACTCCACTTTAGAGTTTGCACATATTTATTGAGTTTCCCAGATTAATCAAAACTTCAAATGTGTATATCTTCTGAACGCAAAGAGCGTGTCATAAACTTACAACAGTTTTTGAATGAGATTATCATGAACACACAACAATAGTTCTGGCAGATTGGCTACTTTTCCACGGTACTTTAAAAAAGAACCTAAATATACGTAACACTCGTCGCTTGTAATGTTCGGCATCGCTAAACAACTGAACGCATGATCTGCTCATTAAAGGCAGGTAACATAATAAAACTTAACCTTGAACAGTGTTTCAATACAACTCCGGTTCAGTATATATGTAGTTGCCAATGTACTAAATCGTGCAACATTCGCTTTAACAAACGCCCTGCAGATAGCTGGCCATACATTGCATGATTTGAAATGTTAGTATATTATTCAGAGAAATTAGGGAAAAAACAAGCGAACCATGATCTGATGATAGAGTTTTGTACTCGGCTAAACAAATTCGTAGGTTAACACAATTCAGCCTAGCTTACAAACACTTAAAGGAGGCACTACTGTTGAGTTGATATGTGGAGGTGCAAATGAATAAACAACAACCATAACAAGAGGGCAATCCACGGAGTTGCATATCTCATCGCCAGCAAACACTGATTTCATATGAACAAATTTATAATTAGCTACACAATCTGGCAATCGCAGGAAAGTATACTACTCTGTACTTGGCATTTCCATTATTTATACCTGTGAAGGTTCTATGTCAATTCAAGATCTCAAATAAATCACATTTTGACATCTGACCTTTAACTTTGATTCCGGGGATCTGCGAGACAAGGGTTCACCCTGGGGTACCTTCTCACCCAGTAGGAAGAAAATTGGCGGGCCATATAGGAGGAGTTTTTGACACAAATTGGACACACACGTTTTGAACTCTCCTTTAGTCACCCTGGGGTACCCACAATGGGTCACCCCCCCGAGAGTAGTTACACAGGAAAATTAAGCACTACCATGACAACTGATGCTATGGCAACTGACATGGCTGTATACGGCCGAACTGGCAAAGGAAATACAATATCTCATCCTACCTATAGGGAGGCGCTCCCATATATGGGAGCGATGAGATAATTATTGTTCGACAAAAGCACTTGGTTGGGCAGGTGGAGGGGGGGGGGGGGGGGTGGCCGGGGGGGTCCTTTTTTGGGTGGGGGGGGGGGGGGGGGGGGGGGAGGGTTGACCGTGTGGATCGTTATTGCGATGCGAGGAATGTTCTCTCTACCGGCAACCGAACAGTCGACGCATCTCGTGATGTGTTTTGTTTTAGTCCTTAATGAAGGCATATACATTGTTTCTTCAAAAAGTCAATGGTTAAATATTTGCTTGAATATCATATTTAATTCAAGAAGAAAAACGATAAGAAACCATCACCATTTGAAAATTCCGATACGCCAAGAAGTTGTACAGCGTTTCAGTCGTTTGTATAAGGCAGTATTGATGAAATGTTGGATGTCTCTGTTCTGTCATTGCGGATTATTTCTGCTTGATGT
>KN888130.1:7982-19983 GCA_000934455.1 Apostichopus parvimensis | reverse complement strand
TACTGGTGGGCAAAAATAATAAATATACTAATAAAATCTAAATCCCAGGACCAATCAGTAAATTATTCTTATTAAGTTCTCTGCTGTGGCTTTTGTAGAAAGTTATACGATAACCCCTGCTATCAACAAACAGTGCCTAACTGATAATTTTTTTACTGCAAAATTTCCGCGCAATCATACATTTTTCAGGACACAACGACGAAGACTCAGAATTTGGCAATCCAATGTTTACCAATAAATGTGTCTAACTCAGCTAAGCCGCATATGGAAGTTTCGCACATCTACTTTTACACAGTTTATATATTATAAGTCGATAGTTTCGCGAGACTGGTTACTATGAAATTAAACATGTCGTCTTGCAGACCAACACAACTGGCAGAGAATATGCAAAAATGCAGCCATTATCAATCAGTTTTGTTGCAAAAGGCTGAGACTGACATGGAACTGAGAAGGCGGAAAAGGAATATTCGTAAACTGTCAGTAGAAATTGGAAACCTATCACTGGTAGGCAACTAATATGCATACAACCGCTGCAATAATCTCGCAGAACTAGGCCCCATAATATAATTAATTCGATGCCAACAACAGAAGTTACATGCTAGGCTGAAAGTGGTAGGCCTATATCAGCATGGATGATGGAATCGCCATGGAATTCCTGAACAAATAAAAAAAAAGATTTACAGGACAGTCACAGAGAAATCTTTGAAAATATTACAGAGGCATGAACCCACAGTCATAGCTGCCTAAAATAATGCCCATAAATTAGGTTACTGTTAACGGTCATACTAATTAGCGTCAACAGGCCCATTTCACGACAACTCAAGACAACAAGTTTAAAATACCATCAAATACAATGGTTGTAATCAGAGTCTATATGGAAACACGTTTAAAACTTACTGAAACCATCATGCATACATATTTTTCACGGGAAAAAACGTTTCTTTCGTAAAAATAGTCAACTTTCTCCGTCCGTAGAATTGGATGACGTGATGCTATTGCGCTTGCTTCTTCAAAAAGAAATTGAGATAGAAAAAAAGAGTTCAAGAACAAAAGAAAGAACCCTGTAAATAAAACTATAATATGAAGAGTTTCTTACATTGACTGTGTGGGCACCCTTTTTTGACTAAAAAATTGCACTTACCTGTAAAGTAATGGTGCGGTCCAATGTCATTGCGCAAGCGCAATAGCATCATGTCGTCCAATTCTACAGACGGAGAAAGTTGACGATTTTTATGACAAAAACATTTTTTCTCGTGAAAAATATGTATGCACGATGGTTCCAGTCAGTTTTAAACGTGTTTCCAGATACACTCTGATTACAACCATTGTATTTGATGGTATTTTAAACTTGTTGTCTTGAGTTGTCGTGAAATGGGCCTGTTGACGCTAATTAGTACAACCCACTGTTAATGTGTTATAATTTTCTTAAAGATCTCTATTGTTGTGCCCAAATAATTATCAAGCTTGAGAAACGTTACTTTTACTGGTTAGTGGTTACTATAGTAAAATGCATCCTTACATAATTATATGGTATTTGTGGTTAGTGTTATGCCTATTTACTGCTTTATATTTTGAAAGATGGCAGTATACTTGACAAGAAGAAGATCAAAGATACTTCAAAAGAAAAGAATAAAAACAGTATTTCTGAGACTAGAAAAAAGATCGCTAAGAACTGTAACAAGTACGATCCTTCATGACAGAACCAAATAGCATGGAACATGTACTGTCACACAAGTAAGATTTCTATGAATGCTACTTTTATCTTCAGGTAGTTAAGGTATTACAAGGAATTTATCGAAATTACTGCAATGCAATGTGTCTCTTTAACTTCTATTTTTAGGAAGTGGAAAGGGCAAAGTTAGAAGAAAAATGGGGCACAAAGAGACCAGGAGACAAGAAAAGTCCAGCAGAGGAGACATTGAAGCTTTGTAAACAACTGGAAGAAGAACCTGATGAACTTGACAGTAAGTTTGATTCAGTATGTTAGTATAGTCAAGCTATTGAAATAAGATAACGAAGCATACATGTCAAATATTAAATTTTCAAAAAAATGTGGGAAAGACACCCAGACTGTCTGATTTTTATTAGAATCTGAATACCAGACAGAGTCTCATACATATTCTACTTGGCTTTTGTTTGATTTGGACTTTCTAGCAAATCGCCAAGAATTTGGACTGGTCAGCATAGTGGGGCAAAATGTAATGCACTGTAATGTAGTTAATTTGGTTTTAGCTTTTAAATTTAGAGTTTAAAGCAACTCAAGTGTTTCTTAATGGTTAATTATGAGATTCATTGAAACACTGCCTTATCCTTTTTGTGTCACTAGTCTTACATTTAGAGCAGGAGCATCCCTCCAAGGTATATCATTTAAGTTGTTAAATTTTCCCAAGTCCCTAGAACTGCTCACAGTGTGTATTGTAATCAGGGTTCTCACAGGTACTTGTAAGTCCTTGAAAAAATAGTGGTCCTTGAAGTTCATTAAAAGTACCTTAATTTTTATATTTTCCAAAAACCCTTCACAGTTGAAATTCAAGGAAAAAAGTACTTGAAAAGACCATAAATTACATGATACTGTCATGGACTCTGGGGTTGTCCAAGGCTATGGCAGTCTTCCAGTTTATTTAGTTCTGCACTGTTCTAAACTATTACTTCTCTTTGGTGAGGGCCTATTCCTTCTTTGGTGATTCCCTCACATTGGAGACCTACATGTATAGGTATCTAGAGTCTCTTGTAATAGGCTTAAACCTGCTAAAGAATTTGAAGTATGAAAGAGGGTACCATCCCTTGCTGCTAGAGCTAATATGAGCCCCTTACAGTACATGCAAGTTTATATACAACAATGATTCTTTACTGTATCTTTTCAATACATAGGCATTCTTCAAGAGCTCTGCACACACCAATCTAAAGTGACCAGCCAAGTGACTGACCTCAGGGCACAGTTAGCAGCTTTGACCACAGGATGAGCTATGTAACAACTGAATGAATGGTGTTCATCGTTGATCGGGCAGTCAAAACAGCTGAATTTCTCTTGCAGATGACTTAAAGGCATTGAAAACTCGCCCCAAACCGTGTGCTGCGCTCTGAAAAAGTTAACTTTTCGTTGCTTGCAAGTGAAGTTTTCTTCTTGTTGCTACAAAATGCAGACAGTAATGAAACGTGATACCTTGTTATCTTTGATCTAGACCCGAGATGTCCATCGCTGCTATGTACACTGTGTTGTGGGTATTGACCGTAGCTGTATGTATTGACTGTACACTAGTGTCTAATTACCGACGGTAGCAAGCTGTGTGTGTATTTTCTGGGATCGATGGTGGTGTCTAACACTTCTGTTACACCTCATTCGAAACTAGGTCAGATTACCGGCATGAGACGTTTCTTTGTGCGCGAGTCTTCACACCCTTTAAAAGATGACTCAGTGTGAAGCAGTCCACAGACAAGGCAACCAAATCATCTTCTAAGAAACATTATTCCAAGAAACAGCAAGCTCCCTCTGGAAATTTCACTGGTCATTCTGGGAAGCATCTTTGGAAGAACCAATCATCTTCATTGGATATTCATGAAGTATTGAGTGATTACCTGAAATCCTCAGTTGGCCAATCATCATAAACTAAAAGTTAAAATTAAGACTGTGGGACTCAGTGCAATAAACTAACTGTTATCACAATGGTTCTGTGAGTTTCTCCTTTAGATCCCATTGTAGTGGAAATGTTAGATCGACTGTTGTTTCATATGATTGGAATGGATTTGACACTGATAATGTTACAGTTCACTGTAAATTGAGGGAAATATACTCGTTAGTACATATGTAATCTGTGATTAGTTCTCCAGAGGGATTTATTACTTGGGATACAGAATCACATAAAAGGATATGCTGGATAAATCTTGAACTTGCAGGATAATATTTTACCCTTGTAAAATATATATTCTGCTTAGTAAACCACTATGGTAGATATATATGGTCAAATATTTCTAGGAGTAATTATATCCTGACTATAGAAAAGATCACATGGAATGTGGGGGGGGGGGAGGGGGGATGGTCAGTTTATGTTTACTTTGTAAACATGTACTCTATTATATTAGTGAATGCTGGGATATCACTATAAACCGCCACTAAGAAAAATATGATATAGTAAATAAAATAGAACATCCTCAATTTATTATGTTTGAATTTTTATTGAAAATAATTTTGGTATACACCACAATAATGATCTGTGAAGGAATTTAAAAGTGATAAGCTAAAATCACAATATAACTTGTAAACTGTGCTGAGCGGTTCAAGGAAGGCCAACCAATGGTATAAAAGTTATTTTCATCAGCAGAAGATAATTTATGTTTCTTTTATTTATATAGGAATTTACAGCTTAATTTATAGCATGTTAAATAGTTTCCCATAGAACTACAGAAACAGTCCTTTTTTGGTTAGGTTGCTGAGAACTAAGATTGATGCTAACCGCATTAAAGGAAAGTTAATAAAAACAGAGAATAACAACATCAAGATATGAAATTAGTCGATTCATTTGATAATTCATTTTAGAGACAAAGGTATATGTTGACAGGTCTTTAAATTCCCATCCACCAAAACTCATATTCTGTGTCACCATTGCATGACAATAACATCATCAGATGTTACATTGCAAGTGAACCATTTCTGTCATACACAAAACTCAAAAGACACTAACATTACTGTTACAATTGATGAATGTGATTTAGTCACATTTTCAGCATATTTCAAAGTCACTCCTTGACAACAACAATATATTGGCACTATTACTCTAGGACCTTCAAGAAAATATTTCAGTGTACTGAATGAGAATGAGTAGGTAACTTGTTCGGCATTCTCATAACATTTTTATGACAATTTACTCTCTGACATCTAAATACCTACAGAAGTCTGCACCAACTCTAGATGATATAGTCTTTGCTTCATCAAACACCATAAATAAAGAGAAGTATTATAACTTGGATTAAATGGTTTATGGCCTGGTAAAGCTGACATTCACAATGGTGTTAAGAGTACTGCCAATTGAAAGAAAATATGATACCAGAAAAAGAGTTGTAAAAGGTGATGAGCAGTAAAGCTGTATTGCACACAACAGGCATAAACAGACATTTAGTTCAAAAACAGAAGTGTGAAACTTTTTAATATTAGTCAAAAAGATTCCTGTTGTATTGAGGAAACTGAGACAGCTGAACTCAAATTGCTTACAAATGAAGAGAAATCAATCAATGCCACTACAGTACCATAATGGTCCAGCTGTATGACCCAGGATGCAATTTATGCATAAAACAGCTAAAAGCCTGTTGAGCTTTATGTTATACACTCCGAGACTGTTAGACTATACACAAGTACTTTGTATTGACATGCTTTATGAAGTCATCCTTTTCTGCTAATTGTTAAATATTGAATATCTGCAGACAATTCGGCTGGCATCAAGACCCTTCTCGGCTGACATGAAGGCCCTTCTTGGCTGACATGAAGGCCCTTCTTGGCTGGCATGAAGGCCCTTCTCCAGTATTTAACTTGCAGTCTGGTCAGTTAAGCAGTAAATCTAATCTTTTTTGGCTCCCAGTCTACTGGGACCTTTGGCCTTCCTAGCTGCTCTCTTCTCTTGTATTTCTTTTTCCCTTTGCTTTCTTTTCTCTTCCCTTTGTCTTTTAGCAACCTCAGCTTTACTCAGTCCTATATAATTGTGAACCAGAACAGAAAGAAAAAGAAAGATACATTTTAAGACTTAACACAAGTTAGAAAAGACAGTATTTAATGGTATAGTAAATCACAACTCACAATAAAAGGCAGATTAAAATTTTGTGATATAAATCTATGACCGAAGTAGACCAAACATTACATCTAACAGAAGCTTTCAACAACCATGCTACATATAACAGGGTTAGATCTACACAGGCCTATATCCAGACTGGGGTATTGAGGGCCAAAACCCCACCATGCAGACTAATGCTCTCCCCTCCCATTTGTGCTAACACCCTGCGTACAAAAACTTTGCAAGTTACCAGACATGAATATTGTGCCGTGCCTTTAATGGTTTTTCCCCCCTAATGTTCCATCCAACCTGTGATAAACTAACAATTAACTTGTAATCAGTTTAAGTCACATGTACTACTGTAATCCACATGTAAAAGAATGTCAACTGCACAGTAGCTTTATTTTGGTCTGAAAGTTAAAAATGCCAACTAGTTCTTGTTCATTATTTTCCTAACAGAGTAAACAAAGTACAGCACAGTTACATTGATTGATAAAAATGCCCCATCATGAAAACCTGTATTTCATATAATAGTTAGGTTGCATGCCCCTCAACTTCAATATGAGGCTGCAGTGAATAATTTGTTCAGCATAGCATCACAATATGCTATGCAAAATGGGCAAATTGCTATACAAGTCAATGCATAGCAAGTTTTGGTACACAGAACCATAGTGCTTTATTATAAGTTCATTGCTTTTAAAAGTGCTATGTAAAATTGTACACTACATTATTCCCTGTGCTGTGGTATTAGACTCACCTTCATCTTGACCCCAAGAGTCACCCTCTCCCCATCCAGTGTCCTCTTCTTTACCCCACTCCTCCTCATCAAATCCCCACCCTGAATCGGCCTCAGATGATGTCATGGAAGGTTTGGGCTTTGTCTTAGCTGAGGCTGGTCTACTGCTTGGTGGTTTGGATGGTTTAGAAGAACTCTTAGGCTGAGGAGAGAATTGGATCAATGAAAGTATCAAACCTCAAAGACAGATGGTCGCTCCTAATCAAATCAGACGAGTACTGGACAACAAGACACCTCATGTCGATGGGTGAAGGTACGATGTAAGGATTTAAATTGTTTGTCCCGTTAAAGGTGACACAATGCTGCATTATTAAATTGGAAATTAAGAGACAAAGAAATAATTAATGATAAGAGACTCTAAGGCCAATAACAAAGGTGATAGCACCAATAGTAAATTGATTTAGGCCCTTCAAATTCCCCCTTTCATGTCTCATACCACCCCCCACCCCACCCCCAAAATAAAAAGTAATTGTAAACAGCCAAAAGCGTTCAATAAAGAGAGATGTTTGCACCACTTTTGATTGCAGCCTGAGATTCTACCACTATCAAATTGGTCAGTATTTTGGTGACACTTTCCAGGGTGATATTTACCTCAAACCATTTACCAACTACTCGCAGATCCAACTATGGTTAACTGCAGCCTATTGATACCCACTGCAAAATAGTAAACTACATATGAAAAGAGATACTTTTCACATTAGCATAGAAACCTTCCCATTACCTTGGACTGTACGCCAAGCTGTGAGCCGAAGAATGTGTCTCCTGTGTCTTTTTCTTCATTCCAGTTATAAGCACTAGCAGGGGTGTGTTCGTTATCCTCCTTAAAATCATCTCCCAACCCTGACAAGGACGACATCTGCTGCTTCTTCTGAAGATGAAAAACAACAAATTATTTTTGGGTTCAGTCAAGTCATTCCCAGTGATTTTCCTGAATCGAGTTAAGTCATCGACTCAACAGTCACTGTATTATCTCTATGGGGAAGAAAATTCACAAACTACGTCGATTCCTTTTAACGTTTGAAAAAATAGCGCCTTGAGTCATGATTTGTTACATCAATAAAATGAAATGAAAAATCAATATTTAGTATCATGCAATGGGAGAAGAAATAGAGATTGGATGAGCAAAGAATAATTATGTCTGAAGCATAAGTGAGACCAGTCACTTTATGAATGTCTCACTTTAAGTTGAGATTGATAAAAATATACTTTTTCGTCCAATATAACCCAGATGGCAAGAGGGATGGGAATTAAAGATTTGTCTTTTATCAAAATTAAGATAAATACATCAAGCCCCTTATTCTAATGAATACATGATTATGCTTTGCATGATGCATTTCACATTCTTTTGGTCTCAGCAAATAAATATAAACCAGAAAAATTTCTTCATACAGAGCTAATGCAAAACAGTGAAATCCAGCAGAGCACAACAGAGGTGAAGATGAATTTATGGGTAAAAAAAATTCCTACAGAACAGACAATGAATGTCTCAGTAGGACTCAATAGCACTCAATCAATCAATAAATCGATCAATCACTCAATCAATCATGGCAGCGGATATGAAACATACCTTTGGCGATGAAGGTTTAGTAGTATTGAGAGTTGGTTCATCGATAGATCCCCAGTCTTCGTTATCATCGTCCCATCCTCCGCCGACCTCCGCTGCAAAAGGATCCTGGACATCTCCTGGGTCTTTCATCTCTCCCCAGTTACCCTCCTCCCAATCTGTACCCCACCCAGAGGAAGCTTGCTGTTTCTTATGAGATGATTTGGTTGCTATCTTTGTGGACTGCTTCTTATTGAGTTGCTTGTCTTGACTGCCCCAAGAATCATCTGCCCAGTCATCTAAATTAAACTCTGGTTCCTTTTTCTTTGTTCCTAACTTCAAGGAGCCTTTGGATGCTGGTACTGCTGGCTTCTTGGTTTGTAGGTCGCTCCATCCATCCTCTTCCCATCCTGTCTCTTCCCCCCATCCCTCGTCTCCTCGTCGATCAATGGCATTAGTCTCTGCATCTTCCTTCATCTATTAGACCGGGTCAGACACAAAATATTCACTTATTAAAATTGTTAATATTTTCTCAGTGACAACAGAAAACTATCTTAAATTTTACATGATTTACGAGAACTGAAAGATACTGGAATCATGTAAGGACTTTATTTCACTACTCTGATTGTTCAATTACTAAGATCTTAAACAAACTAGAAAAATCAAAACGCGGTTTAATTTCACCACTCAGATTACAGAATTTACAAACTGAAAAGATGTAATGAATTTATTTTGTAATCTAAGTAATTAATGACTATTGGCTCGGCTGGATTTAAAGCCTTCCTTCACTTTTTTTTTATTTTATAGAAAACTTCATTCTCTCTATTTATTAGTGCACCGGAAACTTTTCTCTCTTGCTTTTATAACGTAGGCAAGATTCTGTAACTTTATATATTTATATCAGTGTTGTGTGATATCTTAAGCTTATCTTGTCTGTTCTCTGAAAGATAAATTTTATTTACCTCTAAATCATCGTCATCATCATTGTCATAATCAGATGCCGAATCCCTCGCAACCTCTTCCCTCTCCTCTGTTCCTGGTGCAAGTTTCTCCTTCCCATCCTCTGACACGGCTTTCCCCTCAGTACTGCTATTGTTTCCTAGACAAAGGAATAGGGAAGAAAAAAAAGTTGAATGAAGCATACATCTTGCATCATATTGTGAATGCAAATTTTTTACAAACAACATGGATAAATGAAAGATAGCTTTCAGATGTACTGTTACTTTTTCCATCAAATATGGAGATGAAAAAACCTTCCCTAAGAAAACAGTATATCTTATTTTCATATCATATATCAAAGCTAGTATTCATTTTGGAATATCTGCCACCAACTTTGGATCTGTGTCTGAACTCTTCAAAGATGTGCAAAAGTAAAGATGAAACTTCTGCTTGAAAATTCCAATAAAGTTACAAAGCTTGAATCAAGCTTTTCAAGAAACGGCATGTTATACTGGCTACCTTCTGCTGGTTTGTTTTGACCCCCTGGAGCAGCTCTTCCTCTGTAGATTTTCGAGGTGATATTCATGGCAGACGACATGGCCCATCCGGTCCAACCCGCATTCTGTGATGTCATAGAGGCTGCAGCATTGACATCCGATTCTTATGAGAAAAAACAAAATTCATCATCATCCAGCATGTTTATAACCTTGACAAAAAGTTGGTTCTTGGAAGAATGACACGCAGCCCTGATAACATGCTTTCATGTAACTTACCTCTCTCTCTCTCGTTCTTACCTAAACCATGATCTAAGGCACAAAATCAATTTGATACATTGATAGACTACCAACAACCACTGCTATCAGTCCAGGTGCTATTTCTATGCCACTATTAATTTTTGAGGAATGCTCCTTTAAACATCTAGGGCTCATTAACTAAAGTGGTTGGACTAATCAGTCTAATACACTGATCATTAAGTCACTTCCTCAGTTGCAACACAAAACCCAATGAACAATTACATCTCTTTATAGCCACAACTACACATGTTTTACAATGCATTACAAATTCGTCAAGGACAGCAGCGTAAAATGTCATTCAAGGATACTTTGTTCTTAATATCAAGTTTAAAAAAACAGATTTTGTGTGAGTTATTACAAATTTATACAGCAATAAACTACACATAGGAGATGACATCATCATTCTCATCATTTGTGATAATTAAGCCTTAAAGGAGCAGCATGAGATTTGGCATCCTTTAATGATGAATATATCTTTCAAAAACCAGAACAGCAATAGAAACATTATTAGCACTCAATTTTTTTTTCTCTTTCTCTCTAGGAGTTTGTGATATCAAGAATCAAATTCAGCCTAAAAATCAAAGTAAAATCTCCCGTACCGATTTCTGCTGCCAGTTCAGGATGGTCTGACACATTCTTTTGTCGCTCAAGGAAGGTTTGTATTGCTTTAAAGGTTTGGTCACGGACACCTTTGTCGGGGTCCACCGTGAGGGTGCAGAGTGTGGGTAGGACTTTGAATGCTGTGTCTCGTAGTGAGAAATACTTCAGTGTTGACATCATAGAGAGGACTCCAGCGCCTCTGGCAGGAGGAAATGGATCCTTCATGGCCCGAACAAATGCAGAGGAAAGCACTTTTTGTCTTGTCTAGTATAAAATACGACATAAAACAAAATATGGAAGAGTCAATCGCTGAATTAGCGATCGTGGTTAGAAAGTGAACTGATGTTGCTATTATCAACGAGAAAGAGAAGGGTCACAAATATCATGAATTAACAGACATAATTATCCACCTCTACGTCTCCGATAACTTGCATTTTGACGAACCTCTTGCGGAGAGAGATAAAAATAATAAAGACAAACAACTTACTGCAGGATTGAGATGGCAAGCAATCTTGCCCAGACATATAGTGGTGTTGGTCCTGATTCCTCCCTATGATATGAAACAATGTTCAAAATGGGTGAAAATGAGAGGTAGGGGAGAGGAAGGGGGGGGTAATGTGGATACTGGGATATAAACCTTATTAAGAAGGATGCAAATTTGAAGAAAATTCACAAAGAAACACACATTTTTTGCCTTTTTCCCCCTTAAGTGGTCAAAATATCACTTTTGAATACTATAACAACATTTACATGATCAGCTTCTTGGAATACTCCAAGCAGCTGTAGACTATAGGCACCAATGGTAGACACTAATACTTATTACTTCATTACTTAATAATTAGGTCTAGTGGAGAGCCCATGATAATACCACCCACCATACAGCATATTACTTCAAAAGTATGAACACTAATGTAGTAGGACTGTTTGAGTTTGACTGGTATTTTGTGATATTTTAAGAGTACAGACTACGTTATATAAACTAAGTAATACGTTCAAAATAGGTCTCTAACTGAGCAAACTTAGACTGCATCCCGGTTTTGTTGTGATTATTGTAACCATACCAACGCATGTGTGGCAAGTTCCTTCATCAAACTTCTTGACAACAGAATACAGGATATTTAATGAATGTACCTGATCGTCTTTGGCTTGAAGCCTTGCAAAATGTCTCAGTAATTCAATGTTAAGGTTCTTGTCATTGAGTTTTGAAGCTAAGAGTAACATTGCCTGGAAGAAACAGAAAATAGTGATATTAGGGAGAGATATATGTCACAGAATACAAACGAGAGAAGTTAATTTCGGTCAATACGCAGCAATAATGATACTCTTAGATATAATATAACCGTTGTCTCATATAAGTACACTCATCAAGATATTCATTTTATAACCATAACTCTATTTGCACATCATGTTTACAAGAAAAACCAGCACCACACATGGGTTGGGGGGAGGGTAGCATGGTGGGGTGAGGGGGATCTTCTATCATGTAATAGAAAAGATACTGTTCTCTTGTAACTGTTAGTACTCTGATCGAGATGAGTTTAACTTAGACATGCAAAGCAGAGGAAGTTGA
>KN888128.1:133655-151911 GCA_000934455.1 Apostichopus parvimensis | reverse complement strand
AACGACTCAACCGAGACAACACAGAAGAATTAGACTATTAGACCCTTTCTTACTTTCAAATATTGTGGACGCTACATGGATCACTGCCTATCGTAACAAAAACCAAATGCAAATATTTTTTTCAGTCCTTTCCGGTCGGTCCACCGAAGCATATAATGAGACTTTTTGACTGATGAGGAACTTCCATCAAATATGTTTCCATCAAGAGCGTTTATTTGAAGAGTAAATTGAGATCCGATGCTCCATGGATCTTTTATCGCTAAATTAGTCAAATATGCATCAGATGTGGTTTACATACACACACAGACATCATCAAGAACGATAACTTGCAGTTTCAAAACATCTATCCTCATGTGTACGGACTTGACAGATTCATTGAATCTTTTACTTTCGTAACTTCTAGGTTTGCACACAGGTTAAAACAGCAACAGAACAAAAATCCCTTATAACTTTTATAGTTTAAATTCCAATTTAAAATTGTTTACACAAAGACCAGTTCCAGACTTAAGGCAATGAATATGTTTGAATCTGATGGTAGTCATTGGATTTAAAGCGGCATTCTGCCTTCCATCATAAACAAACACACAGAGAAACTGATGCCTACCAGTCATGATGCACGTCCAGTGACTCATGTTGTACTTTGAAAATCCACCAGGTGATGACTTACAAGCAATCCTGTGTCCATGTTGTCTTCTTAACTGAACAAACCTTTAATTTTCTCATTCTTCTCCAACTGGACTAACTACTATAGAAGGGAAATATCACATCCGAAATAATAATGGGACCGTCACCAGTAGAGGACAGTGCTTAAGGGTCACCAGATGCTCTGGACACGGTAGAACGAGAGTGCAGTTGTTGTGGGAGACAGGAGAGATAAAGAGTTTAGGGAACCTTTCAAAAGTTAAAGAGATGATTTGGGCATCGGTGTGTACATGGAATGTAGAATGTACTTTTACAGCTCATCATTTCTTCTCCTTAAAATAGTTTATTGAAAAAGACCTAATCAGCCATTGCCCAGTAGTACTTGATCCTCTCCTGATGCAATTACCCTCCGGTTAACCTAATCCCTATCACCCATGGCACACGTTTCAATACTCCAGTGCCCTCTCTTCTTTATGAAACTGGTACACATCAAACCTACAACGAAACAGACGATAGATAAATGATATCTAATAACTAATGATCACTTAGTAATTGAAGACTACAAACCAGAACTGTAACGACTAAAACCCAACGGAATAAGAAGAAACCACAGAGAACGTGAGGGGTTCAATAAAATAATTCACTAATTGCAGGAGAATGTGTCGTATACTGATCTTCTCAACGTCTCCAAAGGGGTCTGGTTGGGCAGAGCAAAGACATGTTAATATTGAAGACAAATACGTCCACAACATAGTATACTATGGCGTTGTTAAACAGTTGAAGTTTTTTACAGGCTGTGAGAAAACCACAAGCAGTGTGTTTGACTAGGGCTTTTGCTAGTTTGGTAGGTTCGATGAAATGACTGACAAAAACACAGCTTTATATTCCCATGAAATACTGTACACCATGCCGTATGCAGGAAAACACTCTTACGCGTGATATTGCATGCTAAACTTCTGCTTTCAAACAATTCAAATATTTCAGATAAATTTATTCCATAGCAATGAAAATTCATAGCTTTGTGCAGTTTAAACCACCTGTGACTCTCCAGTAGCAAGCACTTAAGTTCCTGTTTTTTGCATGTCATAAATGAAAATCAAACAGTTATTATTTTTCCTCTCCTCTTTTTGGCAGCAGTCCTCATTTGTCTCCTTTTGCATTCTGTCTGACCATCTGCTACTCCACCTGCTCCGGTAGTTATGACCTTACCACCGGCAAAACAAACCCATTTTATTTAATGCTAGTACAGTTGCTGCTTCATAAGCAGCAGCTCCCTGATGTAAGAGAGCCCTAGCTCAGTATCCTCTAGCCTTTTGAAGGTAACTTATAAATCATCTTTGAGTTTATTTGGGATAAATAGTTCATACTTTATGAACATTAAATGCACGTAACATTACAGTAGTTCTTTAGCTGGATAAATCAAGTTTTATATAAATCAATGAAGAAAGATTTGAAAATTTTGATGATTTGATGCTTGTGTGTGATTATTATAGTAAACATATCCAGATATATCTGGGCATCAACAATTTCAGGAATTAATGGGGTCATTGATTAATCAATAATTAATTTCTCATTTAATTGACTTTCTTATCTCATTATTTCTCTTTTGTATTGGGATTCCATCATGAATGAACTAAATGAACTAGGATTCGTATGAATGAAAATCCAAGCTAAAGAAATTGTAAGCATGTACAGTAAACAATGGATGCAAAGATTTGGAAAGATTGTGCAATCTACTATTATTGCTTTCATCTATCGATATTCTTCCATTTATTGTATTGGTCGATGATGCAACTATCCACTGGAAAGCTGGATGAATTGTTGGAATGTTGGCTAAAGCCTTGCTCTCCTCTCCTCCCCAATCTTGCTTCTCATTCCTTCTCAATATTGATTTCCCCCTTCCACGCACCCCTCCCCTTCCCCCTCCCCTTCAAAAAAAGGGCACACTGGTACATTACTATAGATTGAGACTACTGTAACTCTCTTCCTAACTATTTTATATTCTTTCTTTTCTTAGTTTTATAATCTTACAACAATCTCTTTTTATATAGTTTAATGGCATCATCCCATCAATCACTCACAAAACGATGAATTTTGCAACCAATAACTGATCTACAAAGGGAAAACAAAAACCCAAAATTATTCAAATATATTGTTATCCAACAGGCTATAAGTAAAGACAGGCATGATCTGGGGAAATAAGTAATGCAGTTTGCAAACCCATTTACATACTAAATCAATAGGTTCCTCCTCACACTGGGCCTCTACAGTTCAAAATCCTGCAGGGTCAAGAAAGCAATATGTCATTCATCCTTGGCAAGAAAACCTTTCACCAAATTTACTGTCAATATGTCATATCTGTCACAGGAACCCTGTCTATTGTAATGAATATGTGCCCATATATACATTGAGACAAGATCTGATTCCACAGCAACAATTTGGAGAGAGTTTGCCTCTTTTTAATTGCTGGAATAATTTGCTAAATTGAGCAGGTTTCTGGGAAAGATTTCCACTGATATAACCTGTTTTTCATGATTTTTGTAAGGTACAGCATAGTATATAGCTCCAACAGCACTAATCATTCACATTTAATTTGTGAATAATTTGTGAATAATTTGGAATTAACCTTTAATCCTTTTTTGAAGTTTAACTTAGCAATGATATAGAAAAATATTAATATAGACTGTAATTTCTCCACTGGGTTATCCTCAATTTTTTTCATAATTGTGCAAAATTTCTGTCACTAGGCGTTGAACATGTTCCAGTCTCGAACAACTTCCAATGTGTGAGCTCCTAATAGCTCAATGATATAAAAATTAAATTAATTAATAGAAACAAATTCCTGCGTTACTATCCAAACAGAAATATGATTAAAATTATGACAAAACAACATTTACGACAAAATTAAACCCAGTCTTTACAGATAAGGATTTCAACTTCCAATGCAACAAATTTATAACAAGTATCGCTGTTCATTTTTTTTTTTCCGCGATGAAACCAGCTGCCGTAAATAAAACAACACAAACAATTCAACTAGAACTAATGCATGAATAGTCATAACACAACCCTCCTACCCCCTCCCCCCAACCTCCCAACCATCCCTCATCAATGCACCTCAAAAATTCACTCTCACTTAACACCACTTGGGTAATAAACAATGCATTTTCAAGATCTATTTACATATTTTCTTAAATGGTGCAAGAACAAATATTTGTGATAATTTAGGAGGCTCACAATTTCTAGACCTGGCTTTTTTTATATTTTCTGTTGTAATCTAAGAGGAGTACCTTTCTCAATGACCCCCTTTTGTGGTACCTCCGAGGTTTTCTGTAACCGCTGATACTTTCCCCCCAGATTCAGTTCCGAGCAATTTGAAATCCGTCCCAAGGGTTCCTTGTCTTGATTAGAAAATGCGGAGAAATCGTCTGACATTTTCACTGGGCACCTGTTGGCTCTGAGACTTTATTTCTTCACAATATTTGACAGGTGTATATATATATATATATGATGGCACAAAAAACAGCGAAAACATGGATGAAACGAGCAGAACAACACACACTCCAAAACGCATTTTATGGTCGTTTCTATGTATCCCTTTCTCACGACGCTGAGGCTCGCTCTCTGAATTACAATTTTTGACATTTCCTCCTTCTGTTCAGATGTGAGATGACCACGATAAAAAAGAAATATTGGCACAGACTGTCAATTCGCTAGTTCACACATACACTCAATAAAATACACCAATTTTAAACAAAAAAAATGTCCATTTCTTTATCTATCATCTTTTATCATTAAATATCATCAGTATTTGAAATTCCAAAATGTAAAATAGTAGAAAGTCTACAAAAGCAATTTCCTTTTCTGCTCTTAGCCCTCCTCCCCCCTCACTCCCCCCCCCCTTCCCATCGCAACTTACTCCCAAATATAGACAGTTAAGTGTGAGGTGAGGTCAAATGCTTTGCGGATGGTGATAACAAATGCAGTTTGAATCTTAAGCATCCAAGAGACAACTCAGCAAAGTAAATCGAAACACCATTATATTTTGGTGGTCAGTGTCAATAGGTTTACCAGGTAACTCTAGACACGGCAGAGTGGGAGTGCAGATGTAATGCAGAGACAGGTTACTGAGGAAGTTAGGTCAGTCAGAATCAAATGTCCTTGCAAGTTACAATAGTGTTGTGAAGAAATTGTCAGGAAACTAGTACTAAACATGGGAAGCAATGTAAAGAATGATTAGTTAGCACCAAATGATGTAATTTTTTATTTTTTTTTTATTTATTATTTCTCCGAAACGACCGATACAGAATACTAGTAACCAAAACAACACTGGCATACTTATATATCCTCTTTGCAAAGACCACCAAAGTGTTTCATTTTCCCCCCTCCTTTTTCACATAAGCTCTGCCAAAAAGAGCACAAATTCAGTTCTCTGTAGAAGTCTTCATCAATCAACTGGTATCAGGCGCTCCTTGCTTCCCCCCAACAATTTACTCTTTTTGAAGAGATAAATATTATCCAGTCTGTTTCATCTTAGCAATAAGAGTAACTTAAAAATAGAAAAACTCTGAGGGTCAAATGCTAGTTTTGGTACAAATTAAAAGCCATCCCCTTGAATGGCTCTGATGGTTTCAACATTCTAAATCAATGTCACCCCACTGGCTGGAGGGTAAATTTTCGCTGCCACAGGGATTTATTTTTGGGTCACCACTCTACTCTGTGTGCTGGTTTCAAGCTCAAATATCAAATCAAATGTCAGCTAAATATATTTCACTGATGGGATATCATATTTGTGGTGATTAATGAGCCACAATTAAAATCCTACCCTAATTACTGGAAAATAGCAAATGGGACTTAAATTTCTTTCTTCAGAAAAACGTCTTCTAAGTCTGAAGATCTGTTCATAATTAATGAGAGAATTTAGAAATACAGTCAGTCACAGTTGATGTTTTTTATTTCTCTTTTATATATGTATAGTTTTATTTTGTAAAGTTTAATCTGTGAAATGAAAACCAGCGTTAGACTAGTGGAGCTGCTGCCCGTACCCTTAATTTGTGATACAATATGGGACAAGACCCACTCCCAAAACTGTCTCAAAAACCTTCCTAAAGCAACAAGTACCCTTACCAGGCTGCACACGAAATATAACCAGTTATTCCATCTTCAGAAGGTCCTGATTAACACTGTTCAGAACGGACTAAATCAAACTTAAATCCGAGCCCAAAACGAACCTTCTGGACACTTTGGGTGGTAGAATGAGAAGGAAGAGCATTGACATCGAGGGGGCACAGTACTAAAAGGTTACCAGTTTATTCTAGGCACGGTAGAAGGTGCTAAGGTTGTGAGGAGACAGGTAAGGGGGAAACGAAGTAAAAACTTTTAGTACAGCAGGTTTTCTGGTAATATTTGACTTTTGTCATGTGAGATGCAGCCAAAGCCTAGCAAATTTGCTTTAAAACAAAAATCTGCATCTAATCTGGGACTTTACTTAAAATCTTGGAAGGGAATGGTATCGAAGAAAGAAGTGACCAATAAACAGTCCAAAAAATGTTAGCAAATTTTATCAGACTATTTAATCAAATTAGCAATACACCTTCATTTTTCTTTTCTTTTTTGTGAATTCCAACCCGCTCCATTTTCATCTTCCAATATAAACAAAGACGAAATGACTATCATGGATATTCCGTACTTACCTGTCTTTCCCATACAACAGCATTTTCCCCATCCATCTAGTGCGTACCCTGATTGATAATTAATTTACACAGCACATGCTGGCCCTTATTCATTTTTCTTCCATGCCAACAACTCTTACTCCCTGTGTCGAATCTAGAATTCACTCATGGACATTACTTTTGAAGATTGTTTGGTGCATAAGTATAGAGTATCATTACCGACCATTTGTTACAAAGTTAAAGAACACGGTCACCTCCAGACTTCGATACACATTCTACTGCCTGCAGCCTTGACTCATTATCTCTCACATGCAGATTTTGGGCGTTTTTCACGCTAGAGCGTTTTCATACAGTTCTAGCAATTTTCGCGCTATAAAATTTGGATGCAAAATCGATGCACTTTTTAATATATATTTTCCCACACATGTGACTGAGCCAACTTTTCGCTGTGAATCAAAAGGCAAGATTTGCATATTTAGCATAGATTCTGTGACCAAGATACTTGTAGACTGTTTTCTGTTTCTTGGAAGGAAGACAACATTCCCATTTAGGCACAGCCTACATTTTTTCTCTCGTGCATTAATGCTCTTTTGTTTCTTAGCACAGTGTTTTTTATTTTAGCGTCTCTAAAATGGTCGTCCAATTGAAAAGTTCTCTGGGTCACTCTATCGTCACAAGTCTCACAGGGTAGGCAATTAATCACTGTCCATTGAATAATTAATCACTTTAATAAATTAAAAAACAATATTGCCTTTTTCAATAGCAGAGAGTGAGGGTTGACAAAGACAAAGACTTGGAAATGAGCCGTTAATAAACAACGAGGGATGAAAATGAACATAGGTGAAAAGGTTACTGTACCTTACAGTAATCCCTTGGAGTAAACAATTTTAATTTGAACACCTGAGTACAAACAACATCATACCATGCAGCTTCAAGGTAGGGAGATGCAACTACAGAGAGTATAATATCCGCCGCACATCTGGTTTCATTTCTTATTTGTAAGTTAAATGAGGAAATGTCTCAAATGAAAACATAAACATTTCTCGTTTTCTTTTTTTTTCTGTTTTTTTTTTTTCTGTTTTTTTTTTTCATTTTTTTTCTTCTGTTTTCAAAGAAGGAAAAGTAAACTCACAAAATGGTTATGTTTGAAATAAAATGCCTCATACTAATGAACCTACTGTTGTAACAGGTATCCTAAAGGTAAAATAAAATCATTAATGTGTAAACACTAAATGTCACAACAGGGAAAAAAAATCCACAGCATGTGTATTGTCGAGAGCTTTCCTATTTCGATACTATCAGGATGCAAACAGGAAATAATAAGATTGCATTTACAGTTGAAATATCACAGAATTATGTAAATTACACAAATTTACATCTACGAATGTAAATTTGGAACCACGAGGCTTGTTTTCACTTTTTCTTTTCTCTCCTTTTCTTGTTTTTATGAGTAGTCTGTTCCTAGCATAGATCCTTTATTTGAAAAAATAGAAAATGAACAAGCTATGACAAGGTTGCTACAGTATTACATTCTACATCTAAAAACATAATTTGCCCCTGTCTGGTTAATTAAGTTCAAAGGTCACACAAAATGGCCTAAAATGGGTGCATTCCTTTCTTAAATTCCTGTTGGTCTTTGTCATGGTTAATGACTTAGTTCTGGTTAAGTAGATACTGTATTGTGTATTGTGTGAGTCCTTGAGGTTAAAAACAAATATTGACCCTCAGTAGAATTCTAGGAAGGTAATTTACAAGTAGTCAAAGAAACCATTTAGGACCGACTTGGGCGGAACAATAACTGTAGAAGGGTGCAAACTTCAAACAGCAAGTTTTAAGAGTACATTTTTGCTTTCAGTCCACAGTATATAATGAAATCTACCGAGCTGTTTACTCTAAGTAAAATTGTAATCGGGATCAGACAATATGCTGGATAATCGCTGCAGTTAACTGCATGACATTTTGAGCATATGATTTGCAGGTTGGGTAATAGGAGAAATTGCATCATTTGAATAGAGACAGTAAGGATTGGAAAAGTTTATACACATACAACCCATATCATGAAAAACAATAAACAACAACAATATATAAATAACATTGTTTGTATTTATCCTAGTTCTCAAGGAACAATTAGCTGAGGGATCCATGATGGATTAAAGAAATATAGAAACAGTGACTACTATGATATATTGCACATATATTAACTGTCTACAGAGGTAAGACAATGATATGCACTGTTTTCCATTCTTTAGGTACAAAAATTCAATTCTGTTCTCTTTTCTTCCATTTTTTGTTTGTTTGTTCTTTTTACATACACAGACTGGGTGTTACCAACTTTCAAAATCAACCGCCCTATACTCCCCCCCATTTTATGTCTTTAAAAACCGGTTAAGTTTTGTAAAAAAAACGTTTCCAAATTTCAATAGACTTTCAGCTATGAGAAAGAAGTTAGTCTCCAGCTACAGTACAATTTTTCAAAAACAAAAACATATGGAAAGCCATACACATACATACATACTGTACTAACTATCAGTAAACTACTACTATAGTAGCTAGATGTTAAAAAACATATTCCATAATACATCAAACAAACAGTGCTATACTTCTCTATTAAACAAATTCCATGCCAGAAAAACACATGATGAAAACAGTACCAGTAACTTCAAAGAAACTGTTGAATGCTGATTGACATTACGATAGCTACCGCTAGAATTATTGGATTGCTGTATCCACTAATATTACAATTATGCAGACTGTTAAATTCAAGGGCTTGACTGACGGCAGAGCATATTTATAAATGGGAAAAATCTTGACATGGTACAACGAGAGTGCAGTAACTGTGAGCAGACAGGTAAGGGAATGGGTCAGCGGGGGGGGGGGGGGGGGCACATCTTGTGGTAACATGTTAGAGTACCAACAACTGTAGGCACATTTGAAGGGGTATATGGAATGGGAGATCTATATATATAGATATATACAGTGAAGAAGCCAGGTGAGTACAAACCAATCAAATAAAGCACAAATTGGACGGACAGGGCAAGGCCTAGAATTTTTAGCCACCTTCTACAAAGTGCTTGAAAAATCTCCTTGATAAAATTATGTTCTCATTGGCATTTGAATCCTGAGTTAAAACACCCATCAGTTACTGTAAATGTATGCTTTTGTGAGGAGCCCAATAATATTTGCTGACAATATGTACAGTAATACGGGGCTTATTTGACCGTAGGTACCTAAATCATGCTGAATCTTCCACTCGACGATTGTTATACCGATCTACCATCGTTTGTTCAAGTTCTTAATGTCTACTAGCAGTAATCTGCCAGTGCCTCTTTGCCTACTGGGGAACAGCAAAATCCACTGGCTTTGGGCCACCAAAGATCCAGCCCGAATTTTGAAGCCTGTTAGTGTTATCAATGCATTTGAAATGTAAACAATCTGCCTTGAGGCAAGATATGTCAGAGTGGAACTGTTGTGTGTAGACAGGTCAGTGAATAGAGCTAAAGCAACCTTTAGCAGCCTAACATTTACAATATTGCAAACTCCTTGTTCCCTTCTTTTTTTTTTCTGGCAATGTCAAAACTTGAGCATTTGACAAAATTATTCCTAAAAGTTACAGTAAACCTCAGAGCTACAATGGAACTAAAACAGCAACAACAACAAAAAAAAGCAATTCATCTCAGTAACATCCTGTGTAACAAGACTTCTTCAAATTGCCATCAAAACTTGCCCGTAACTTTCTCGAGCTGATAGTTTGAAACATACGATGCAGCTAAATGTCATTAAGAAGCCAATGCATCACACCAAAGTTAAATATTCTTCATGTAATTAGCCATGTCTTCTTCTTTGCCACTTTTAAAAGTAAATTGCACATAAGTAATCTGCCTTGTTTTCCATGTCTGAAAATGGCTGCTACTTTTCCTTCAATCAGACAAGAAAATTACCATTTTTTCCAAATTCTGTACGTCAAACTTTTCTCATAAGATGCATCTAATAGTCGCCCCGAGTGACAATTTCCACTATGCCTTTTGCTCTTTAACTTGTACCAAAATCTTAAGCTTTCTATTGTCTATTTTGTCGTTTTCTTTTATTACATTCATCAATTTCTTTCTATCTTTTCTTGGCACTTTAGCGTCACACTTTCCCTTTTCTCAATGGGGGGGGGCGGGTTGGGGGTGTAGAGGATACAGAAACTGACTTCTTTGGAAAATAGAAGTACTTGACACTCATATTTCATTTCCATGATTTCCTGTTCATAGGAATAATGAAATAAAATTCTTGCTCCAAATAATGGAGGTTTTTTTCAAGTTTAAACTGTAAACTTTGCAGAATAGTTTTTTCGGGGATGGCATCTTGTCGGTTTCATCTCAGATACAGAATGACAAGAAGTAGTAGTTTGGGGAAAAGACGGCAGCTGGTGCTTCCAAAAACTGAATTTGATTCTCTGATCTGACAGCGTTTACAGTACAGCTGTTATCATGATCAACTTCATCCGATCTGGAAGCTTGCCAGGATCCAATCCAGCAGGACTGTAGTGTAACAAGAGCTAGCTCCTCTCCCCTTTCCTCCTCCCCTCCTTCCCTCCTCCCCTTCCCTATTATGAACACGGTCTAATGTTCAACAACATTTATAATATACATACAATTTAGTCAAATTTTTAAAAACTAGACTTGAAATCAGGTCTAAAATGACTTGAGACAAGAGCTCAACAAGCTCAGAACAGTATCTTCAAAAATGTATCATCATCCATGACAAATTAAATGGGGGAGAGGGGGATCCAAATCAGGCTTATATTCTCAAACCACAGTACTACAGTATACTGCATTTATAAGAATCACTCTTGATAAAAGTAGTAGAGAATTCAACAATGGTAAACTACTGATACTGTGGGTCACATTTAATATCAACATTCAAGATAACCCTTCCTAACTCATTGCTACATAGATCTCTATTTCATCTTTGACATTGAAAGATAGATTTCCTCCCCCCTCCTAGCCTTTGGTATGTTGCTTCTCACAATGCAGGTTCCCAACAACAATGTCAATTACTGCCAGTATTTATAGCTTTTTTCTCCAGACTTTTCCTACAGTTGGAGACTAAACTTTCAAACCCTGCTATAAATGTGGGTTACAGTAAGTAAATGGGTTCACAAGTGAAACAACTACTCAGGCATGCAGTAGGGTCTGCTATTAATGTTTTGTTGTTCTTCTTTTCCAACTGTGCTAAGAAAAGTTATTTGATACGCATTTTAGGTGCAGATATGTATGAAATACTTTGAAACATATTTTGAAACATACTTTAAACTTTGAAAATACTTTGAACAGTAGATCCTGTGTGGTACTTATTTAAGAAGAACAGACAGACAGACAGATGGACAGACGGACGGATAGATGGACAGACAGACAGATAGATGGACAGACAGACGGATAGATAGATGGACAGACAGACAGACAGATGGACAGACATACAGACAGAGAGAAACTCATGGTGAACTGTGATTATATGTTCAGCCAATCAGAGTGACATACTGTGGATATTAACACTTTCGTTAACTTCTATCACTGTGCTATCCACACCATGAAACCCTCTCAAACAGTAATGTTGAATCCCCAAAACTTACTGGTTTGGGGATTTACGAGCGACGAAACTTACCTGTCTCCCACTCCACATCTGCACTCTCCCATCTACCTAACTACACATTGGAACTTTTAACACTGCGCCCACGCTCCCTGGGCTCCGCCCACTTACTCCTCCTTCAGAATCTACCGTTCACAAAGAACGATCAGCATTTTCGTCAGCAAAATTTGCCTTTAAGTCTTTGATCGTATTTTACGATTGTCGTGATTGGATTTGAAACCTTCTCAAAAAGTAATGTTGAACATGACGTTTTGTGACCAGCTTACCTGTCTCCTCATACACTAACACAACCTCACTCTACCTTCTCTAGAGCGGCTCAGTAACCTACTAGGAACTGACTTCCCTTTGGTGTCCAGACCACTCTGGATTACTGCCATCCTTCTCATTCTACCAACCAAAGAGTCTGGTCTTACATGTTATTATTTGTCAGGATTTTACGAGATCATTTGGTATTTAGACTGATATTAAGATGTTCAACTGCACTGTAATTCAAATTAACAGAGTACCTGAGCAGAACTTGTTCCTTGGTACAAATGCTCTACGAATGGTATTGATTTTTAGCCCTGTCTACATTGTACATGTTTTCCAACCGATGAAACAATTACTCCAAAGTTACTTTCGATTTCTAAAATAATTGATGACGCGCTCCAAACCAGCGTTACCACCGTTAGATTATAGTCGACTTAACGAGGACAAAACCATTGACAAACCAACAGAGGACAAAATGAGATCTGGGTTAAACTTCACGGTAAACTTAAGAGAGAAGAGAGAGAGTTGTTGAATGGTTGTATGAGATTTTTGAGAGAATGGAGTCAAGACGGACATTGAATAGAGGAGCGTAGCTTAATTTTGAGTTTCAAGCATATTACTGGATACGCCGTGTACCTCATTCAAACATCAAATGATCATCACAGTTAATTTACCAACTTATAGTTTATTCACTATTTAACACGCACTTGAAAAAGTTCACAAAACAGGCAATAATCTATCTGGCATGGCATAGGTAAATGCTATGCAACATTGCCCAAGTTGCTTATAATATAGAAGCATTTAAGATGTTAAGCAGTTTTTTGTACACAAGAACCATAGTAGTTTATGAGAGACAGAGTTCAGAGCATTTCAAAACTGCGATGCAAAATTGAAACACTAAATTGAAACACCCTGTAAAAGACCAACTTTCTATTTTTGTCTTTGGCAAGTTTGTTTTTAAAAATGATTTGCAACAACGCACAGGGTACCACCGTCTGCCAGAGAAAAGGCAAGACACAGAAGGTGAAATATCCCACGCCATTTCCATTCCCATCTGGAGAAACCAGCAAAGTCACCCGAACTTTGGAATAAACTTGTCACTTCAAATACATAAAATTCTAATGGTTGAAAGCTAGATCTACATTATGATGTGTACATTAATGTTAGTATCCTCCAGGATAAAATGTACACAAAAAGGAACATGCACTTGAAAGAGTGTCAAGTTATTTGATTTCAAGGACATAAAAAAAAAATTAAAATCTTGAAAGGCAAAGAATCATTTTTAGTCAGCCACTATTTTTGGAAAACAAGAGATTTGACCTCAAAGGTCAAAACTGAATAGGCATTGCAGAGCTCAGACAAGATAATGGTATCTTCCAGATTCACATCTCACCTATCCTTATAAATACAAAAGAAGATTGCAGGTTGTGGTAAAGCAGTACGGTACTATCAATTGGAAAAAAATCCCAACAAGTATACATAATAATTGAAAAGTTTTCTCTTAATCTCAGCTCAAGAAACAACAAATTCAACAGACAACAAAACTTCAATCACAGACTCCTATTGGCTATTCAACCTTCCAATCTTTTATCTAAACAACCAATGAAACCTTGGAATTTTCTTGACATCATCATTGCCTACAGAAATTATTCATGTTATAGAAGATTTCAAAGTTTTTGTAAAGACAGTACGACAACGGGGCCAGTTAATGAATGATTGTAAGATCAGACACGCTGGAACATGATGTCAGGATGTAACGTGACCAGCACTCTCAGAGGTTACTAAAAACAAAACAAAGAGGAAACATGACAAAAACAATGCCCCAACTTATTACCAGGAAATAGATCACATGATTAATTAAATGCTGTATCCGTTCACATTTCAGTCGTCGGCTGCAATTGCATCGTCTCCCTCACATGGAAAGTAAAAGTACTTAACCTAGAAACTAACTGTGTTGCACGTACCGTCCCTTTATTTTATTCTTGTTCGTTTCACAAAGATTAATTAACTAACATTTAACTGCGGTAAGTGACAGTTCTATCACTGTAGGTTACAATGTGTAGCCGAGCCATAATACTACTAATAGGATGTGTCCTTAGATTAATAATGGAACTATATCTAGTATTTCCTGATATCTGGAATATCCACTGAAGCGCAGAGAAACACAACATCATTAAAACTCCTGTTGGGTTTTGTGTCAGGTCATTATTAAATCATTACA
This sequence comes from Apostichopus parvimensis, assembly GCA_000934455.1. NCBI lineage: Eukaryota > Metazoa > Echinodermata > Holothuroidea > Aspidochirotida > Stichopodidae > Apostichopus > Apostichopus parvimensis. Next base: position 137,499 of record KN888128.1, on the reverse strand, counting down.
GTTCATTGCCATTCAGTTTATAATTCCAATTACAGAAACTTATATGCCAAAGAGATATACTGTATTTTTTCAGAATAACAAGTAGACACAGTGCCTTTAGTTCAACCAAAATAATTGCTCTAGTCACAGTAGAGTGAGAGTGCTAAGGTTGTGGGGAGACAGGTAAGCCAGGAACAAGGTAAATCTATAGCATCGGCTTCATCAGGTTAAATGCAACATTTAAAGTTTGGTAAACATTTTTAACAAATCTACCAAATATTACTAAATATAAGGTTGTGACGGTTCATTATATATATTAAAGACATTCTGCCGACATTTTGTCATTAAATAGAGATTAACGAGCGCGCAATTAATCTATTTGATTCGATTATTGCCATTTCGTTGGCAGGACAGTTTTGACATAAGTATTATCGCCACATGCAAATCTTGCAAGCTCGGTAAATTAAACTACAACGTCTTCGAGCTTTAGTCATTAGTTGAAATGAAGATTGATTTAGTCAAGCTATAAAACAACCTTATTATGGGATATTAAGAATACTATAACATTGAAACGATCTATCAATGTCAACTCTAAAGGCTGCTGTAAAAGGTTTTCAAAGGACAAATGCACCTACATTTAATTTGTCAGAAACGAGTACTGCTGTAACATCTGATTCAACTGTTCAAAACTTTGGAACTGCCAACTGATTATAATCACATACAGTAGCTCTGTATCTTTCTGATTGCATAGAAAATTGGAAACCATTCAATCGTGTGACAAGAAGTTTAATATGCGATGAAAACGGCAGCCTTAATGACAGCTCTTAATGGCACAATGTAACGAAAGGGCCTCTCTCACATAAATTCAACAGGATTATACACAACTAAAGTATGTTTGCTAACTGTGCATATGGCACATCGATTGGCATGAACATACCTAAAAAGTCTTAAAAACCTGTCACCTTTCATTTTTATGCCAAAACCCTGAAGCAGAAGGTCAGGGCAACTGACACAGGGCATCCATACAAGTGTGCCTGAACACCTGACAGAAGAAAATATGGGCAAAAAGAAAAAAAAGTTTCTACAGAGTTTAAATCCCTTCAGGGCTACTAGCTGGATGTTATGGACTAACAAAACTGCAACCCTAGGGGGCAAGTGTGTTTTTCTGGGTGAATTGCTTCTGAACTGTCACCCCAATAATACCACTGTATAGGCAGACAGATCAGGACAGACAAATTACCAAAGCTAAACTTGTTGATTTTACCTGGGGGGAAGCTTAGACTTTTTTCCATAGCTGAAGCTGAAATGTATATGACACTGAGCTTAACATAGAAAGCACCATAGCTGCAGTAGTGGATACAGCGCATGTCAATATTTTGTCAATTGCAGTGCAGTGGACCAAAATGGACCAATATTTTTCTAATTGAAACAGTACTGTATGTTTATTGGCCTAATCTTATTAGTTGTACAGGTGTAATTATGTCCATTCATGCAGTCAAATATCCTTATTTAACAAACTACTATAATTGGTCGGCTACCCAGGTTATTCAAATCCTTTTTGTAGAGTTGTGTGGTGCAATGGACTGCATGCATGTTGCATACATAGATGTCTACAGTATAACATTTGTAATGGAAGACTATTAATTAAAGCAGTTGGTCTTTTTTCCTCAAATTTCTAGTAACATGTGATTTAATTTTGATTCATATATATACTGTAGGAGATGTATTCTGCGCTGTGTCTGCCATCAAAAATGGAGGTGCAGAAGCCATGCAAGGACTGAGAATGGATACAGACTTTGGTTTCTTTCTTTTTCTAAAGTTTTTGAAAGTTTTTGGTCCAATTATGCAACAGAGGAAAACGTTTTCAACTATATGTATGGCATGTCACTGCGTTCAGGGAATACCTTAGTGTTCTAAGTTTGTGTGTCAGTTTTAAAGGCTGTGAATTTGTCAATCATAAAATACTGTGCTTCCAGTGTCAAAAACCTTAATTACATCTTTATAAGTAAGAATTGTACAGCAATTTGAACATTTTGTATAATAGCAGTTGCAATGGAATTAATTCATCCCTGTAATCTGAAAGTTAGAGCTATCTGAGTACATCTAAGGTTGGATTGCTAACATATCTCCCAACTTACCTGTCTCTACACCAGTATTACTCTAGTTTGAACAAATTAATCTGTAAGCATTGTTTCATGAGAAGAGAGGTGGTCTACTGGGCTCGGAGAATCACTGAATCAAGGGGCCAGAACTAACCATAAGGGTCACCAGCATTGACCAATGTGTTCAGAAGTACTTTTCTGACAGACCTTATGATTCTTCAATAGTATTAATTCCCAGACATCAAGGATGGTTGTTAGTGCACGCATAGCAGCTCAGGTTTATTAGAGTAGCGGCATTAAAATGCTTGTTGAAATCTGAGCATGGGTGACGACGATGAGTAACTGACTTTTCTAGCACATTTTAAGTGCAATAATGTCGATCTCATAAATACCAGATGGCTCTATGTAGACACTGTTGAGTGAGAATGCAATAGTTGTGTGTCGACAGGTGAGTCACTATTAAGAGTTTCAAATAGTACTTTTAGGACTGAGACCTTCATGTCTTCACCTCGAACCTTGCACTCTATCTATGAATCTACATGTACATCTGTAACATTGAGTAAACTAAACTGATATAATTACATTGCATCCCTACATCCAGTTTAATTTGTGCTATGAAGAAGCTTTTACTGTGTATCACTATCATAGGTCAGCCCTCATAGAAAAGCTCTCTCGGCAGAAATGCTGGTAGATTGATGCTTTGAGTTCACCCACCAAATAATTGTAAAATCGGACAGGTGAACACGTTCATATACCAAATCTTACATAAGATTCTTGCATTACTATATTACAATTTGAATTACGTTCAGTACTGTATATGTTGACAGAGGTTACTGTTAATAAAAGCAAACAATTGTCTGGGTACAAAGTGTAAAACGTACTTTCAGTGAGGATGGAATTTGTAGTAATACCATTGGAATTCAAAGGCATGATATTTGCATTTTCATTATGCTAATATTTACACAAATGAGTGTACAATCTATCACCATACATGTTAAGTATTGCAGGTCTGTCAACAGTCATATCGAATCAATTCCCTCCATGTTTCTTTCCTTTCCATCTCCCCTACTTTCCCACCCCTCTCCCACCCCTCTCCCACCCCTCTCCCATCCCTCTCCCCCTACTTTCCCTTGCCTCTTGTATCCCTCTCCCCTACTTTCCTTCTCTCCTTCTCCCATCCCTCTCCCCTATTTTCCCTCCCATCCTTGTCCAGTACTTTCCCTTGCCCATCCCAACCCTCTCCCCTCCATTCCCTCTTTCTTTCTCTGATCCCTCACCCCTACTTTCCCTTCCACTCTCCCATCCCTCTCCCCTACTTCCTATCCCTCCCCCTCTTCTATCCCTTTTCCATACTTCCTCCCCCTCTTCCAACCCTCTCCCTTACCTCCCCTCTCCCCTTCTCCTTGGCTTAAAGCTTACCAGTTCAAAATATCACTGGTTTACTAATTTGGGTATAAATTTACAACTGACGATACTTAATGTGGTCTACCTCCTATACATAAGCACTCCAATCTCCCTGCCTCCCCCCCCCCCCCCCCCACCCCCACTCACCCAAGGAACCAACAATAACTACCATCTGTTTTGTACCGAGACATATCACAACCTCTCATATCACTGTAAAGTTGTAAACTCTTGATTCTGATTTGTCCCCAATCTCTTTCGACATCCATGGACACTTCAGCCGGTCTTTACAAAACCAGGTTAAGTGATTAGAAGAGGCAGAAAGAGTTCATCCTGTCCATCATCACAAATCTCCACTTTCA
>KN888128.1:76449-133605 GCA_000934455.1 Apostichopus parvimensis | reverse complement strand
GGTCTTTTTTCCTCAAATTTCTAGTAACATGTGATTTAATTTTGATTCATATATATACTGTAGGAGATGTATTCTGCGCTGTGTCTGCCATCAAATGGAGGTGCAGAAGCCATGCAAGGACTGAGAATGGATACAGACTTAGGTTTCTTTCTTTTTTCTAAAGTTTTAGAAAGTTCTTGGTCCAACTACTGTATACAACGGAGCAAAAAGTTTTCAGTTATATGTATGGCATGTCACTGCGCTCAGGAAATACCTTAGTGTTCTAAGATTGTGTGGCAGTTTTAAATGTTGTGAATTTGTCAATCATAAAATACTGTGCTTCCTGTGTTAAAACCCATTAATTTCATCTTTATAAGTAACAATTGTACAGCAAAATGACCATTTTGTATAGCAATTTGCAATGGAATTAAATTTTTCCCTGTAATCTGAAAGTTAGAGCTATCTGATTACTGTACATCTAAGGTTGGATTGCTGACGTATCTCCAAACTTACTTGTCTCCACACCAGTATTACTCTAGTTTGAACAAATTAATCTGTAAGCATTGTTTCATGAGAAGAGAGGTGATCTACTGGGCTCAGAGAATCACTGAATCAAGGGGTCAGAACTAACCATAAGGGTCACCAGCATTAACCAATGTTTTCAGAAGTACTTTACGGACAGACCTTGTGATTCTCCGATAGTATTAATTACCAGATATCAAGGATGGTTGTTAGTGCACGGATAGCAGCTCAGCTTTATTAGAGTAGCGGCATTAAAATGCTCATTGAAATCTGAGCATTGGTGACGACGATGATCAACTGACTTTTCTAGCACATGCACATGCTAGACTTTTCTAGCATGTGCAAAACTGACGATATCTCATTAATACCAGATGGCTCTATGTAGACACCGTAGAGTGAGAATGCAATAGTTGTGTGTCGACAGGTGAGTTACTTTTAAGAGTTTTAAATAGTACTGAGACCTACATGTCTTCACCTCCATCCATGCACTCTATCTATAAATCTACATGTACATCTGTAACATTGAGTAATCTAAACTGATATTATATTGCATCCCTACGTCCAGTTTAATTTGTGCTATGAAGAAGCTCTCACTGTGTATCACTATCATAGGTCAGCCCTCATTGATAAGCTCTCTCGGCAGAAATGCTGGTAGATTGATGCGTTGAGTTCACCCACCAAATAATTGTTAATCGGACAGGTGAACACGTTCATATTTACCAGATCTTACATAAGTTTTGTGCAATACTATTACAATATGAATTACGTTCAGTGTATGTTGACAAAGGTGACTGTTAATAACAGCAAACAATTGTCTGGGTACAAAGTGTAAAACGTACTTTCGGTGAGGATGAAATTTTGTAGTAATACCATTGGAATTCAAAGGCATGATATTTGCATTTTCATTATGCTAATATTTACACAAATGAGTGTACAATCTATCACCATACATGTATTGCAGGTCATATCGAATCAATTTCCTCCATTTTTCTTTCCTTTCCCTCTCCCCTATTTTCCCACCCCTCTCCCACCCCTCTCCCCCTACTTTCCCTTGCCTCTTATATCCCTCTCCCCTACTTTCCCTCTCTCCTTCTCCCATCCCTCTCCCCTACTTTCCCTCCCCTCCCCTCTCCCATCCCAATCCAGTACTTTCCCTCCCCTTTCCCATCCCTCTCCCTTACTTCCCCTCCCCCCTCTCCTATCCCTCTTCCATATTTCCTCCCCCTCTTCCAAGGTCCCTCTCCCCTACTTTCACTCTCCTCTACTTTTCCCTCTCCCCTACCTTCCCTCTCCACTTCTCCTTGGCTTAAAGGTTACCATTTCATTCTACAGAAGACATGGTGAAGAAAGAGTGCTAACTTTGTTAGTAGATGAATCTGGATTTTCGAACAATTAACCTGAATTAGTAAAAGATAACAACCCTAAAGGCAGTTCATCAGTGATCAACCTTGACTTTCAATTTATAGATACTAAGTTTTTGTTATAAACCAAAATTACCAAAAGACTCACTGGTTTACTAATTTGGGTATAAATTTACAATGATGATACTTAATGTACCTACCTCCTATACATAAGCACCCCCCCCCCCCACTCGCCCAAGGAACCAACAATAACTATTAACTACCATATGTTTTCCTCTTAATTTAAAAGCAAAATAATTAACTGGTCACCAAATTTGTACCGAGACATATCACAACCTCTCATATCGCTGTAAAGTTGTAAACTCTTGATTCTGATTTGTCCCGATCTCTTCGACATCGATGGACACTTCAGCCGGTCTTTACAAAACCAGGTTAAGTGATTAGAAGAGGCAGAAAGAGTTCATCCTGTCCATCATCACAAATCTCCACTTTCAAGAGTTGATATCTAATGGACGATTAAACTAAGACCACAAATTGGAATAGGTTAAAGTTATTACAGATCATGTAGTCTACAAACTTCCATCCACTGTGTTTACATTGTTTTTCTTCTTTTTTTTCTTATTTTCCTCATTGGAGAGACGGAGAGAAAGAGAAGTGGGGAGGAAGAAAATTAGAAGAGGAATCAAAGAGAGAAACAGAAAAATATTACAGATGGATAACAATCCAATCATTCTTTAATGTATTTTTCATTATAAAAATCCCACCAGTTTTAAGTTTTGTTGAATATAGTACGTACCACCCAGAACCTTACTAGCTCTCTGGGTGTGGTCAGCAAATTTCACCAAACTTACTAACAGAATACACATGATGTAAACAAGATGCAATGCGATTGATCAGACCAAATGAAGCTTCAAACTTCATGAGACTTAACGTTCAAAATGTTGTTGCTACGACACTTTTTAATAATAACATTAATCGCGTTTAAGAAGGCCATTTCCATGAACTACAGTAGACATTGTCATGGGATGTTAATATGTTAATTATATTAGCCAACGATAAAGTAAATCCAAATAAACTATAAAAAGCAAGATTTGACAAATTCCACTTCAATAACAATCACAATCAAACTGATCTCACAGAAATTTCTTTTTAAAAAAACAAATATTAAGCAAACTATCAGAACTGACATTTCCTGTTCAAAGTTCTGAAATAAATTCTTTCCATTTCCTAGAGAGCTGAGAATATTTTTGGCTTACAGTGGACATGTACAGAGTAGACTATACTTGTGATCATATTAAAGTAAACTATTGTATATATGTATGTATTTATGTATGAGACAATTTTGAATTTCCAGCATTATTTCAAGTACTAAGAGGTCAAAATGTGTGCAGTATATCTGCTGTGTGGGTTCACATCTTTACTAAAGCTAACATTACACTAAACAACCAGTCATCAATTCAAAATCAATTCAAACGGTGACTGTCTCTTGAAACCGTCTACGACAAAGATATAGAACAAAGGACTGGTTTACTAGGAAAACAATGTTGAATGTTTTCAATTGTTGACTATATTCAATAGCTGCCTTCAAGCATGATGTACAACACACACACACATACGGTGCAGTGTTGTAAATACCACCTATTTTTAACAAATTATTTCAGTCGTCACGCACCAACTGCATGTGCGGTGTTATAATAGCTCAGAGAATTAGAGAAGTGCTGAGTGTTTTATATGTACATGTACAAACATAGGGCGTAACAGTATAGCCATATTTTTTAGGCAATTACTTCATGTCCATCTAGTTGGTACTTTCTAAGTCATTTTACAAGTAATTCTTAGCAAACATGTAACAATATACTTCAATGAACTTATCACTTTGTAATAAGAAAGCCATACGGCAGCTGAACATTTAATTACAACACACAGCAGACATGCCGTGCAATCTTATAACTGTCTATAGAATAACATTTATGCCAGTATATTGTGTAATTCTATGCACACTTTGTTCATTTGAAAAAAACTGGAAAGGGTGTCAAATAAACAGCATATATGAGCCATCCATATAAAATTGTCATTTACCTGGCAGTATAATGCACATATAACTTTAAACTGCACAAGCTAGTAAATGTTGTCAGTACCTGCAGAAGTTTCAAAATTCAAGATAGGGCATCTACAGGCATGCTAAACGGTTGCTTAAGTGAACTTGTCGTCGAATGGATGCTTGACTGGAGTACCAAAAAGACTCCAGGGTAGTAGCATTTTAACTTTAACCAATGGAGTCAGATGGAGAGAAGTTGAATGCCAAAACAATTCAACTTAATACAAGTGAAACCAATTTCGAGATTAATATTGATCAAGAAAATAACACAAAAATGCTTATAATTTATGAATGTCCTTAAGAATTGACATAATTTCAGATAATCAATTTCATGTATGATATCATATAATATTTACATGATAGCATATATAGGATTAGCTTACCAAGCCTCTCAACCTCTTCCACCCTTGGGCCAATGAAATAAATGTTCACAGATCCCCTAACAATGTAGAGTACCAGTAATGACTTCAGCCCCACAGGCACCTTGTATGGGGAATTTGTTATTGTCTTTGCCTGATAGCATATAATAGTCAGTAAAATGTTGACAAAACTGTTAAGTGTTTACTGTCCCCAATCTTCCACAGAAACCCCGCCCCCCCCCCCTCCGGTAAAAAATATACCCCTTTGCCCCTGACAGTTTTTATCACAGATGACCCCTTTTCCTGCACACCATATATAAAGTACTGAACCAACTGTAGATAATATGGGCGTATGAATTGCATAACTCTCATTTAAGTTCTTTTTTTTTCTTTCCCATCCATGTACATACATGAATCATCATATACTCAAACCATTCCACCCAGCAATCAACAGGCTCCTGACACTCTAGTGAACTCTGCAACCTTGAATGTTTTCAAAGTTAGATCCTTCACATAAAATAACATTGAAATGTGTACTCTCTTGTTAGTCATTAAGCCAGTTTATCTATCATTACTCAACTATACACACACAAGAGGCAACTTCCAAAGTTCTCCAAAATATTTGCTCTTCTTCTTCTATCAATAGAAAGGTGTGATATCAAGGGAGAGCCTACAGTAGATATCTTGCATACTATACTGTACATCACAGACACTAACCCATACAACAGCAGTTGTTTACTTTGTATACCAAATGTAATTTATCCCTGGATAAAAAGTCTAGCCTATTGTGCACACTGAGAGACTGTACTGCTGCTGTGTCACACATTGTTACAACCTTACAATATATATCCTACCTACAATAGCTAAAACACCATGGCAACACCTCAATTGAGTTTTTAGCCAAATCCAACAATCAGGTATAAGGACAGATTTTGAACTGCTAAAGTATACACATCACGCATACTCAAAGCCATCTGTGGCTCAATAAGCAGAGCCACGTTTGTTTTCTTAAAAAATTTTGTTTTAAGGCTTCCGAAAATCTTTCATCAGAAGTTTCAATGGTTTGCAACTTGCACATCGGCTGAGTAGGCAGAGGGGGGAAACAGGTGTCACATTCTACAGCAATCCAAGCTCAGGAGGTGTTATCCTGGTGGTCACTGTTCACACCCCAAGGAATACAAAGTAATACCCATTTCATAAGTGAATCATTCTTTTCTTATTAAAAATGTATTATTAAGATAATGATACAGTTAGGCAAGAACTATGAAACCTCAAAACAGTTAATATCTAGACACTGTATGGCTAACATAATCGGTATGTAACAGTGAATAAATAAATTGGTGGTTCGATTCCTTGGTATAATAATATGTGTAGGACATGCAAATAAATGGCTGTTAGCGTGGATAGCAATGCAAACAAGGGCAGGTCTACGCAGACTTTTCTATAAACAAACCATGTACATAACACATCTATGCAGCATTAACAGTATACTGTAGAATAACTTATATGGTAATTAGTACAACACAGTAACAGGAGTCAGTATGTATAGCTCCCACTTTTAACAGGCTAGACACTGCTGAAAGTTTCCAAAGTCCTAAGAACTTTGCTGTAGGGGTGTACCTTTTCTAAATTACTTCAGAAGATTGAAAATAAGGCAATAAATAACATTGATTACAACATCAGAGAAGGAACAATGTTTTGAGGATGGACGTTAAATGTTTGTTGGAAGTTCAAATATGAGTGAACAACTTTCTGTTCATTCTTTTTTCTGTAATCTTTTCTTTTTTCTTTTTTTTTTTCTTTTTTTTTTTCTTTTGCATTTGTGGATATTTCTAGCAAACTTAGAAGTAACACTGTGAGCACCAATAAAGTGAAGATTGTAATGTCAGTATGGACATTTGGACATTTTTCTTTCGATAAAATGGAGATCACGTGGCAGTTCATGTTTTCACATTATTTCATGTAATTATGATTCAAACCCTCATGACGCACCTACATGCCTAAACCTTTGTCTCCAGCTTTAACCCAAGACATTAACCCCAACCATCCCATCATTGCTATGTCTTCACACAAACAATATGTTTTCTTTTATTATTATTTTATGAAATTCCCCATTGTTAACATTGGACAATTTTGCCAAATGTTTATGAAATCCTCAAATCCAATGTTTGTTCTGCAGTAGGGCTCCTGCTTTCATATAGCCAGAAAATAAGACATCATTTTGAAACAAACTAAGTTATAACTGTTCAGTGTGTCAAGGATGTGTTGCTTATCGTCTGGTCGCCCATCATAACACCACCTCCTGACCCACACCTGTTTCTAGACTACAAAGCTTCCCTATCATAAGACAATAATCAGGCCACTATCTCTGCACCTCAGAATTTACCACGATAAGTAAGAGTTCTTTGGCTCCTTTTCTAAACCAAACCAAGATCAATGTGGCAGCGTATAATTAGGGTCGTTACCCTCCCAATATCTACAGCCCTTCTTTCCTTTTTCCATGTTTTTCTAAAGTTTGAATATTTTCACCTAAAGGGATAAGGGGGTCCTCCACAAAACCCACAAAAATTTCTTCAGAGAGGACAATTGACAGCATGCGTTCAGCACTAGTCTCTTGGTTCACTTCCTTCAGTGACTAGCTCCTGCTGTGGGCATAGTAGAGGCAGTAAACACCGAACTGTATAGAGCAAATCCTGCTGGAGGAGGTGACAGACTGCTCCATGGGGACTTAGTGTACATACATACCATGCAGACATGATACCCATGTGACTGTTTTGCAACATGCATTTACTGACTACATGTTGAATTCAGCAAATGATACTAAACTTCAACTCATTGCTTTTAACCCTGTTTTTTAATAGACACGACTATATTTTACTCCTTTGTCTAAATTTAGATGGTTTATATGGCTGACCCACATATATATGACATTTAATGGATGATGGATACAAAAAATGCACAAACTCCCCCCCCCCAGGCCGGCCATCAGTCTTCAGCCCCCCCCCCCCCCCCAAAAGACATTTTACTCAATTAAATGCATGATCTACTTGACAGATAGACTGTCAGTCTGAATAATAAATTGCTCTCATAGTTTTTAGTTTACATGGAGGCCAAAATTACAACTGGTTGCTCAAGTTCAGTACTTCAAGACTGAATAGCCACAATGCTATCAACAGACAAACTTCATACCCCCACCCTGCATTCCCCCTCCCCCCTCCCTCCCCCAAGAAAATACATACTTAGCATTCTGTATCCATTTCACCCAAGAAAACTGAGAATTAAAGTTGTGCAGTGCGAAAAGTTATATCTGTTACATTAAGAAATGGATCAAATTTGACCAGATGATGACTTGCTAAATAATCAAAATTTGGACCTTACTGGTCAACAAACAGACAAAAAAGAACACAATTTATGTAAATTGCATAATGCATACATTTACAAAAACAAGGCAATGTCTCCATCTTTGCCGAGGCATATGACTCGATACTTTTGTCCAAATAGATACCTTTGTTACAAATCCATTACCCTACTTTCAAGTAATTTAATTTTAGTGAAATGATACTGGCTTTTCCATTTTATTAATATTTCAGTTTCAGTTCAATTCTGGATACATCCATTTTTCTTACTGACCTTCTTTTTCATTACTTTGATCATATGTACACACACATACTGTAGGCATCCTTTGACTATATGTTAAAGCACGCCCTATATTTTCAAGGTTGAATGTAATTAGAATAATTCTCCAGAAAGTTCCAAGGACTTCACCTTCATTATATTTAACTTTGACAACTGAATATTGAAACAAAAAACAAAGAAAATGCTTAAAGAAAATCACCATCAATAGACATTGAACAGGGATGCTAATTGATAGTTTTATGACTGCAAGTCACGTCAATTGTGAAAATTTGCATATCATATCCAAGTAAAACCATCGGTTTCATGAATCATGTCAGATATTTGTTACTTAGAGGAGGACAGTTGTATAAGAGGTCATCCATACTTGTCTATGTCTTTTCTTGACGGTTTTACTCACCTAAAAAAGCCTGATATACATTTCAGACAGCATATTAGAATTTTCAAGGTTAATAGAATTCATGATCGTTCAAGTCGTGTTCAAAGTCATACTCTTTTTTGCTATAATCATGTATCTATTGGATCATCCTACCTGCATTTTTCTTCTTTTTCATTCTTCTTTGAGGGGGGGTGGATTATAAAAAAATTACAGAGACTGAGAGTGAGGGAAAAAACATTGATGCCATTGAACTCATTGCAAAATGTATGTCATCATGTTACCATCAACATCAATTGCCCTCAAATAACTCTATGGATACCATGCAAACCGTGATATATTCCAATTTGGAGCACTTCAAGCTCAAAAGAAATTTGCTGAAAAGTGTGTTGCAAGATGCTTGTGGCCATGTTAGCATTTAACTAGCAGTTATTATGATCAATGTCCCTGTAATGATTATTGGCAGAAATTACTTCAACAAGATGATCAGTTTTATTTATTTGTACATCTTTAAATAATTTGATGAAAAGATCAATTTTGGCAAAATCAATTGTTGAAAAGAACCAAACCTAAAGCAGACATAACCTCCATTCAACAAGAGAGGCCGCACTTCGGGTAGATCGTCCAACTTTTTGGGAACGGGCTGCTCGATGTCACCCCATCATCGACTTCAACAACTCTTGAGTTCCCAAGCATTTTGAAAGCATCGCTGATTCGCTGAGCAGTATCAGACGAATCCGATTGCAATATACTGGCTTGGGGTGCAAAAGGCACCAAAGCACTTTATCAATGTTTTACTCTACAATGAAAACAGGAGGACAATCCACAGAGTTGCGTGCATATCTCATCGCCAGCAAACACTGAAATCTTGCAAATGAACAAATTTATCGTTAGCTACGCAATCTGACAATACCGTTTTGGAAGTTAACATGACTACATTCTTTCGTGAACCATACACTGAACAAAAAGATCTTTGCAATTTGTTTGAGTGACATCTACCAAAGAACGCCAATTTGAAACCCTCGTATCTCTAGTGAGATCTTGCCAGCACTCGCGTTGTGCAAAATGGCAGCATAATTTGCATTAAAATTCATAGCTTCATTAAAATTTACTTTCACTACTTACCTGCAAAGCTCTGCATCACGCAAAGCGAAAAGACCAAGGCCCATAAGCGAGAACTGTTTCTGAAGGGGGAGAGTATGTTCCTTGCTGACACATTCAAAGTTCTCATTAGGCGTATACTCCTCTCTGTATATTGGGCTTGACAGCCCTCGCATTTTAGTTTGATAAAATTTTCCATCTTGATTCCCCTGGTTGGAATTCCAATGAAGAATAATCCTCACACACTACCCTAAACAGAAACAGAGAGATAAAACAAAAACCAAGAATGAAAACTGAATGCTATAAAAAATAACCTATGAAAGACCTGACCTGGTTTTTAGCTCCCTTCTGAGAGGGGAATTCCACCCAGATTTATCTGTACGAATACCAATTGCGAGTATTTACACACATGTTCAGCAACCTATTTCAGAAGAGATTTGCTGACATTATGGAGTCAAACAGGAACAAATACAAGGCAACAATTTCCCAAACTTTTGGAAATTGTGGGATGATCATAACAGTCTTACCTTACAAATTATGCAATGACACAAGCGCAAAGGAAGTCACTACTGTAGTACTATGTACAATCACTTTCTATTATTGCTTAACACAATCCAATTAAATTTCTCCACGAGCAAAACCAATAGCAAGGAAACTAATTATTAAAACAATTTAAAAAAGCTTAACTTCCCTATATAACTTTTCCTGAGAAGATTTTCCGAGAATTCAGAACGAAATACGGGAGCATCCCAATCACCTCCGAAAGAAAAAAAAGAATGTACCCTGTACGGGTTAACTAATAGCGAGACACTCATTGACTTCCTGAACGACCAATCATCCTTCCTGTATTTCTAATAACCTCTTCAGTAAACAGTAGGAACTGATCAGTATTCAACAGATGACATTCCTGTTTCTTCATCTAGGGATAAGTTTATCCTTCCGATGACTCAAACCAAAACTATACATTTAAAAGAAATCAAATAATCTGATTGTTCCATAATTGAAGTTTTATCTAGGTATTAAAACAAGATTAGAAATCAGTCATATTTGGTGGGTTTACTTCTAAGAGTCATCACTGTCATCAACATTTTCAATAAAGTATGTGTAAATGACAGTTGGAAATGTTGTCAAAATATAATCCCAACTGAATCAGGTCCTCAAAATTATTCCCATATATTGAGTTTGGGTTTAATCTAGCTAATTACAGGTCCCAACTAGGGAAAATAACTTGAAGGTAGAAATGCACGTACGTAGAAGTGCAAGGATTACTGAAAGTTTGATAATTTAGTGACAATTATTTGACACTGAATTATTCCCCAGCTGCTTTACCAACCATTCTGAGAAATCTACTGTGCTCGATTGGTATCACAAGTCCCAGGGTGGACTGACCGCTTGAGATAAGACGGAAAAGAGGTATAGGTGGGGACCATGGTGGAGCGTAGTAAAGGACAACACAACACAAGCATGGCACAGTTTTCAAAGTTAGGAAGCAAATAATACACAAAATAAGGTACCACATAGGCCTATTATTAAGAATTAGTCACCATGGCTTATTAGCCCATCTACCAATAGTGTTAAGGTCCTAAACCACTATGGTTAAACATTAACAACAGGCTACTGCTAATAACAGATCTAGCCCTAAGCTTTGCTAGCCTTTAATTTAGGAATAGATACTAACTATTTGGTCCTGCTAAAGATTTGGCTAATATTCACTTCAATTTAGGAATTAGGACCAGATTAGATGTTTTCAATTAAGCTTGGCATTCACTGAATTGGATTTTTTTAGGGGGGGGGTAACTATAATAACCAATTTGGCCTAGAGTTTTCAATGTCCAAAAATGCAATAGCCAGAGGCCAAAATGCTATAGCCTAGGCAGATAGGCTTTGAGCTATAACTTGTCAGTTCAAACTTCAAAACTAATAGCCATGTTGAACTAGGCGGCAGAGTTGGTACCAATTTGATGAACAGAAACGTAGCACCACCGCAACAAATTATAGAAAATCATTGAGATTTGAAAATATGGCAGCAATTGGTTGGAAATTCAGTCAACTTTCTTATTGTCAAGTGTATGAACTATGACTAAATATTTTTGTCTTACCATTCAAAGAAGGATTATATAGAGTAAATGTCAGTCCTGACAGTGTAGGTAATCAGTGTTGTAAATGGTAGTGTGCGCAAAATTAATGGCAAACAATCATCACAATTATCTTGAAATATTTCCTTTTACCACAACAGGTGACGAAATGGACTTTGATCCCCTTTAATACAAATGGTCTAACTTAGTTGGCCTATATTAAATTGGGATATGTCCTTTTCAAATTAAGAATTTTCCTTTTCTTTTTTAATTATGGTATGTCTAAGAATATGCATATTTCTTCCCCAATTGCTGTGACTTTGATGGAGAAAGAGATCGGTACCTCATTTAACGAAAAATTAACGTAAAAAGGTTAAATTACTGTGACCTATCTTGGTACTGTCCATGAGAAGCCTATAAGTTACTTTGGGCCTTGGTGAGGCCTAGTAGTAGCCTAGGGGCCTAGCCTGCATTCGTTTTTGTAATTCAACATTAGTGTGCTGTTCCTGCACCAGACATTGCCTAACAGACGAAGAAACAATATTACAGTTTCCAAATCAACATTACACAACTTACGTTTATGCACTAAGTATAAGGAAATGCATTCAACATTACTGGTAGACATGGGCCTCGTCAATGCCTGACCCTGGCCTTCAACTTCTAAGTTCTAATACAAATTGACCACTGCAATACCAATGACAAGCTGCAGACAGTCAGAGTTTTCAGACTCAGTCAGAGCGCCAATCTGTGCAAGTGTAGCACATAGGTAACAATAACATGCATTATTATAAGAACAAAATCAAACTATATAAAATGAACGAAGCAATACAATACCTCTTTTTTGTAACATATAATGGGAAAGTTGTCCGTTTAAACTAATAATCCATCCAATGATCATGTCATTTTGAATATATGTAAGTGAGTCCAGTAAGAAATCGCTATGTGTCTCTCAGAAATACATCTCGTATCTACTCCTTTAGATCGTAATAGTTCACTCTCGTTACGGTGTGCATGCAGTGCAGTTGTACATGCGTAACGTAAACACACTTGCTGGGAGAAACTTTGAAAAGAAGTACACAGAGAAAGCGTAAACCCAGAACAGCAATATGGTTTAATCTCTACAACTATAGAAGTCAAGCTTAGCAAACAGATGACTTGAGATTACTTGAGTTACTTGAGTTCATTCAATGAAAAGGGGAGTCTAAGTTGCTGAATCTGGCCATGCAATGGCTATAAAAAAGGGAATTGTAGCCAATAGCCAATCTATTACCTGCTCAACTGCAGCCGAAGCAACAACCGTAACTAAATACTGATGATGAACTTTCATCCTTTCTTTTAGGGAATGCATTCATTGTAGTCATCATTCGTTGAAATTAAACTTTTAATGTTATGCTGCATTAAATGCCAAAAAAATATATATAGAGAAAGAACTGAAAGATTATGAGCATCACTACTTTTCGCCTAGTAACTTCTGTTGAGTATATTTCCAATTCTAAGGGTTCTAATGGCGTATATTCATCATAGGTACAGTCACTTTTTGTGTACTGACCTATGCAATTTCGACAGTAAGTCTTGCATATTCTTTTAGAACAGAATAAGGGCGCCTGAAATTGGGAACAGGTACATGTATCATATGCCTTTCTGTTTAGTTTGATTTAGAAGCGTGTCTTTCCTTGTGGAAACACAACAACAGTCGATGTACTAATCTTGTTCGTTGTGTTATCTGTGAATAACAAGCCACAATCTCTACTCACCATTCACAACTTTGCGGGTTGTCTCTGAGGTGGCTTTGGCTGTCACGATTTAATTAATATCATTTGGTCCATATTGAACGAAACGATTAGAACAATTTATTTCTATATCCCTATATGTACATTAAGACAAGATACAGTTATGAAATTTGACAGCTAAGAGCACAGCGTGCCCGGCGTGAGCTGAGACTTGAATTTCTATGTACGTTTGTAGGTTTAGTACAACAGTAAGGGAGTCATCAAATTGCTATAGCTATAATGTGATGAGTCATATAGCGAACGCTCTCCACCCAAGTCCAAAATATAGTTTTTATTCTTTGTCATTAGGCCTTTGTTATATGACTGATGACTGGCATCACGGACGGCATGCGTTTCCTGTAATTTATTCATTACAGTCAGTTGAAAGAAAAGGAGACGTAAGAAGGTGATTCTCGTGAGATTATCACAGTTAAGGCGGTGACCGATTGGCCTGGTCAGGAGGCATAAAAGCTTGATGGAAGTAACAAACATAACAAGATCGGTAGGAAAATAAAACCGGTCCAAAGAAAAGGCTGCAATACACGAAAACAAAAATTAACATAACGATGAACACATAGGATTATTGTTAGTTAATCGGCTTCTCATGTTTTCTTTTACTGAGGAAAGGAATAAGTGGAATATTGTTCTATCACTTTCCATGATAATGTTTAAGTTAATTTAATACCCCACATGGTGAAAGGGGCGACGGTCTCACTTACTTTCGACGAATACAATGTGATTTGTGTATTGCGTACATTAGGTAAAATAGACTTTCATACTGTTACCTGTTATCCACAATAATCCACCAGTTTCTACATAGGCCTATGGGTTTAAATTATACAACTACCCCTCCCATCCCACACGAACACGCGCGCACACACACATTTTCTTTAGTAACCGGTATTGAAAACAAATATGAAACTGCCACAAATAGCCCGGAGCGTACCGTAATTTCGGTCACGTAGACCATGGTAAGGCTAAATTTGCTGTTTTTAGTGTGCGGGTTTTCTTTGGTCAGGAAAATTGTTTCCCCATTATATTGAAATAATATGTACTAGGTCTATATGAAATTATGTGATATCTCTGAAATCTGATGGAAAAGAGTAAGATTTCAAATTTATGATTATGTACGTTTTTTATTATTTACATATTATCATCATTATGATAGAATTTTCTTCCATATTTTATCTATTGGTAAATGTCTAATCCCATGATATTTTGGTAACTGTTTACTAAATACTAAAAGTCAACACAATGGCATACAGTATACCGTCATTACACTTAGGCCTATATATACATCGCAGCTGAAAGAATAAGGACTCCTCCGTCTTCGACCGAAGGCATGCTGAGTTCATTAGTCATTTCAGTTTAGTTCGTTACAGTGCTTAGCCTCAAGTTATTGCAATTTTCTTCCACCTATGCCCATATCTTTTTGGAAGTTTATCCAATCAGATCAACGAACAAGAAGTGATCAAGGCGTTTGAAACTTTTTCAAGTTTTGGTGGCGGTATTGCAACTTGACAGAATGGGTTGTTACGATGATCCGATCCTGCTTGGTTGGTATTTGAAGTTCCTTTTATAGTCAAGACAACCAGAATCATAAGTTCGGCTCCGGTATCGAACCAACTGAGCAATTTTTCAAATATATAAGAGATTCATATTGTTCATTATTCCCCGAAGTTTGCTATATGCTGTACTATTAAGTTTAATAAGTTCAGGACGTCCCTTTAAACCTATTGCAGTTGGCAAAGAATATTTCCTGTGAATCTCGGAAATCTGAAACTTTTTGAGAATAAGTGTGACCTAAACTTCAAACACACGGAGGGTGGGGGCTGGGTAGCACACAACCGTATCACTTCACGGATATATTATATACTTTTGGAATTTCTGCCTCTCGTGCGACTGTCAGTTCTAATATGCATGCAGATGAGATGTCTAGGTCACCCTAAGGTCAAGGAGCCTCTGTGACAACTACAAGTCGAGACACATATCAATTTATTTTCGAGTTTATGCCAAGCAAAGCTATAAGGGCTCCAGAGGATGTTTTTCTGGCATTGGTGATAGGTCACTATCCATTGTCTCAACATGTCCTCTCCACCAACCCCATGCATATTTTGGTTGATTTTTCCGATTTTGATCACTAAATGAGAACGAGATCTTCCTACGAATCTTGTTCAATAGTAAGAAGGTGGTCTAAAATGGCTTCAATCGATGAGCTATTATGGGTGCTTTCGTGGATTTCAAATGTGGAGTCTATACACCCCCCCCCTCCCCCCTCAACAACGACTGATTTAGGTATAGAGGAATGAACCTTTATGGAACAGCCAGAGGAAAATCAAGGATTTTATAGTAAAAAAAATAGAGGATTGAATCTGAGGGCGTTGAAGCCAACTCTCCCAAGTAATGCTAAATTAGGTCTGTATATAGCTCAGTTGAGTATAATGGATGCATATCTTTATGACCATCTGTTTTCTTAAGAGGGGCGGGGAGGGGGTGCCGTTCAGAAACTAAATAATACCTTGCATACCGTTTTACCGGGATTCATATCCGCAGTTTCGTTCGCTATACAACCATGAAAGCGTCAGGGAGTGTATTTTGAAAGATATTCGGCTTTTGTTTAATATAAAAAGAGCTTTGTTAGTAGCCTACGTGTAACCCCGGGAATGTATCATTGTTTGTTCGACTTTTGTTCTATACTGTTCTACTTTATTCTTATACATTTAAGAAGACCGTGAGCCATTCTAAATCGTCAAATCGTGATTGCTTATATTAATTTTCCATTATGAAGATATGATATTAGTTGACAAAGGAACATATAATGAACCGTTATGATCATTTTCCTTCGAAGAGTTAAAAGAATAATGCGCCACCACAAAATCGCATCAAACAGGAGTGGTGGAGCTATGTCTAAATTATTTGTCGTGATATCCAGAAATTGTCCATCACTTCCCTCGGGCTCATTCAACTTTGTCTCGACGGTTCAGTTGGTTACACCATGGAGCTCTGTTTATAGCTCCATGGTTTCACCTGCATTCTTTTAGAGCCTTTGTATGTAAATGGGGGTTGCGTCCCGTTGTTATGTCGCCCAAACATTTTGAGGGTCGCCCAAGAATTCCAAAGAAACGAAATTGATGATGTTGTAATGGTGGAAAATTCTTCAAGATAAAGTACTTCAAAAATTGCAATCATATCAATTTCTCAAAGAGGATGGGATACTTCTTCCCTGTTTACCCCTTCACTAGGCCCCAGGATCGTCCATTGGAGGATCACCAAGGCTATGAAGGTGATAATTGGGTCCTCAATTCAAATAGTTTGAATATGAAATGTTGTTAAAATAACAAAACTAATAGCTTGTCCGCATATGCATGCACCCATATAATGTTTAAAGTACTGTGTAGCGTTCAAGAGAGGATTGCCGGGATCAGGATGGACTCAGCTCCGTTTCCCATGTCAATGGCACGAGTGGGGAGGGGGCCAGTTGGAATGCAAGATAACGAATGTCTTCGAATTTTCATAGCAAATACACGGTAGATGAAGCTGTGTTTGGCGACTATCGAAAAATGACCACAGTGCAGTTGCGTTGTTTGTTTTCAGTGGCCTTTTTATTCAGTCGGGCCTCTGTGTGTCATCGGTTTAGAGGTTAAACCATCGTATCTTTGCGGATAAATAAATACAACAAAATAACACCATTGTTACGTTTTATGTACACTGTTATTTTACAGTATGAGCCTAACCTATCCTTGTCATATATGATTGACGCAGTTATTTTGCGATCATTATCTTAAAAAACAACTTTTCATCATATAGGACCTATGATAGTCGCAACTTGTTTTTCAGTATGGTAATTACTTTGCAGTGTGTTTTTCATAACTATGTAAAAATTGTTATAAGGAAATTGTGTATGGTACGATAGGAATTAAAGAAAGATATTTTTACTTTTGGCACAGAGGCCTTACTGGCCATTATGAACCGGTCATTTTATAATATCCTTATAACATGTTTTAAGGATTTGCGCTAACAGCTGAGAGAATGGGACCATGCCTGCTCCTTCATCCATCACCGCGAGCATGCATAAATATTTTAAACTTTAAAATCCACGAAAATACTGACCCAAGCCTACTATCGTCAGTCGGGGAGGGGGAAATGGTTCAGTGGGGATTTTGAATGTTCAGTCAGGGAAGGACTTGACTATTTCTAAGGGTGTATATCATCCCCGTTCTCCTATCAACCTCTCTCAAAAATTCAAGAATACATATATTATCACAACATTGCGTTCAGACGTAATTATAAACCTATTTTATTAGTATAATAAATATGACGTCTAAACTCTTGTTTCCTTTTTTGCAAAGACCCCAGAATTTAGAATATGTCCCCGCCCCCCAGTTTTGGAACCATGTGCACGCCGCTCACGTGTCTACCAACCACGGTCCCAAAAGATAAGCCATTCTAATAACTAAGGTATGGTTAAAACGAAGTAACACATATCGTTTAGTAAACCGGTTTTTTAACTTTACAATGACCGCTCCGCCTGAGTCCATAATGATCTTAGCCGTTCATTGTCAACCCCCAACAAATTATTCTGGAAACAACCTAATAATATTCAGTTTTGGTACATTATTGGGCGAAATACTGTGTTTCATTCTTCATGCCACACCCCAACACAGGGGGTATGAACCCGGGGAACTGGGGGCACGTGCCCCCCCCCCCACTTTTTTCCAAAATAGCAAATGTGCCCTACTGGCAAATAAAATGTACCCCTTTGACGAAGAAGTCTTTTGGATATCTTAAGCCTTTGCTAAATTTAATATTTTATTTTTAAATTGGCATCCCATATTTTTTTGTAGCACGGTTAACAATAAACAATCTCAATAAATAAAAACTCAATGTTGCAGCTCATTCTACTAGCATATTATTCTATACTACAACTGGTCCTGGTATGTTGCAACATTGCAAACGTCCCAGGCCCGATGACTTGGATTTAACCGAGGTTGCTAAAGACTTTTGTTCAAGCAATAAACACAGGATGAATTTTTGGGGAAAGTTCTAAATTATGGATGGACAGATGTAGGTTGATAGAGTCACGTGCACCATAATAGTATTGATAGCATACTAACACATCATATATATTTAAGTGATATGGCCGTTGTGTATCGGTTTATAGCATAACGAGTGGTGGTTGTGGAATGAGAAAGTGCCCCTCTGATGTTGTGCCCCCCACTTTTTGGAAGCTTCCTAACCCCCCCCCCCCCTGTTCCAACCCCAGTCATAGTGTGGTGGGAGGTTTGTATAGCATCACTAACAATTCTTTCCCACTACTCCAGGCTAAGGCTGTTTTCCCGTAACGTTTATGTCCTTAAACTATATTTCTACCAGTCACTTTGTTCCTGCTCCAACTCTTTCAAGACTCGTACTTCATCGTACAGGAAATTTTATCCTTCCCTTCCTCTCTCGTTTGTAAAAGTGGGGTAAGACTCTATTTGTGCGGGGGTGGATGGTACAGTCAGAATTGCTCACCAATATTAGGCCTACAAATCGGAAAGACGCTTTCACACTTCTTAGAGAAACACACGCCTGCGTTATGACCTTTCAAAGTTCAACCGCCGGCAAGACTGGGATCACATATCATGCAGTTCTGTGTGGATCACATGCGCACGTCCGTCGTGATGAGAATACGTACGGAAATATAATATATCAGGTTTAGACTGGTTCTGCTACATAAGGCCAACGTTATCAATGCTGAATCCAGGTAGAGGGGATTTTAATCTTAGACTAGAGTAATAAAGGCTCAGCAAGAAGCTAACTTATTTACGGTGAATCCAGCATATGAAAACCCTTACTGAAGAATTTGTCATCTCAACGTTTTCTTCTCCTCGACGGAGCCGTTCTGTGTTAATCGACAAGAATGGTAGGCGGGGTTTCATTTCCCTAACGAATATTGTAAAATGCCATGAGTGTAGTTTTTGCATTCGTTTTGTTTTGTGACACAAAGTAAAGACATATTTTAGGCTAGTCTACATCATGGACGGCAGTTTGTAATGAAACGCAGCAGTACAGGGCCACCACACGCCCATAGTGCTTTTTAACGTTTGTTGTAAAGGCCTAGTCTTGCTTAGATCTTGGTAGCATTGCATTACATTGCATTTGGAGTAGGAAAGTATAAAATGTGGAAATGTCACATTTCAGACACACCCACCTACCATAAATTTAATTCAGCAAAATTATAGTGCGGCCATATCGAGTTTGGTCTAGATGTCAGCTTTCAAAACATGGAAAAATTTCACAAAGCTGTGGAAAGTGTCCTAACACATCAAACCTTCAGCTTTCAATAAATCACTGACAACTACACAAAAGCATCGGTTAGGCCTACCCACTCTTTGTGGGGGTTAAACAGCTGATTGTTCATCGACGGCAAAGATAGATTCCAGAATCAGTTCTACAACAGACTTTGAAAACTGCAACTTTTAACAGCAGGATACTAGACTACTGTTGATGTAGAAAAAATACAACAAATTTGCACAATTTTTGACTTTGGGCCTTTCTCTATACAGACTTACAGTATATATGATTGAGGTATTGATACCATTAGAGTAGTGGTCAACGAATTATCTGACCTTTTTACGGTTTAAGAGATCAAAGAAAATTGTAGAAACACATATCAGGAACATTCTAAAGAAAAACAGGTAACTCAGGACAATACTAAAGCCTATATGAAGGGAATACATTGATTTTGTCTCCAAGCTGTTGATCAGCGTCCTGGAGGGGACGAAATAGTATTGAGATACCGTATTTATATGGAAAATCCACCGCAGAATTAAAATGTTTAATCCACCATGGCAACAAATAATAAAAAAGGAAAATCGTAGGCAGATATGTACATGTATATTGCTTCCAAAAACATCATAGTGTTAATTTTCAAGCATCAACTTTGTAATGAAAAGGTTCTTTTCTGTTAACCATTTTAGGCAAAGTTCTATGCTCAAGCTGATTGCAGTTTTCGAAATACAGTAGGGTAAAATGGTGTGTATGTGATAATCTTTTGCATGAACGTCTGACTGTACATCATTCAACTATGGATCCCCTCCCCCCATGCCCTCCCCCCACCTCCCATGCACGGTACTTTTACAAAAACCTTTGAAATAATTAATGAATCCATCGTAAAGTGCAGATGTACAGAACGATTGAATTTAGACAAAATTAATGGTTTTTAATGAAGAAAACAAAAACAAAATTGATTCAGTATATGAATGCCAACTAATTGTTTTTGAACATAGTTTCATCAAATTGTAGACCATTATTCTTTGCTATTGCAAACAGCTTCTATATGTATCTTTGTTGCATGTATGAGATGCACATTGTTGTCCTTGAGAGACCTAAATAATGTGCAATGTGCACCAGTCAGTGCTTGGAAATTAGAATTTACTCCGAAACACCCAATGTTTAATAATGCCTTAACAGAGATGGTTAAGCACATACATGTAGGTTGTGGCTTTTTTCAATTAAATGTCACTGGTCATCCAACGAACAATCCATTGTGTTTTTTTGCAGCAATGACTCTGAACATTTCATAATTTTTCTTCTTCATTTTTTTTTCTTTTCATTTAGGCGTCGTCATCAGAGGAGGCTTCTCTGAGGGCTCTGGAAGTGCTCATGAATGAGTTTTTTGCAATTTCAACTAGTAATCAAAGGAAAAAAGATATTGGTAAGAAACCTTACAAGTTTCAAAGGGGGGTGTTCACGTTCATGTTCACATGTTCACGATTCAGCTACTCCAAGCTTCTTGTGGGCACTCCTCAATCTCTTTCTCTTTAAAAAGATCATGTTCTTTGTATCATTATGTTGTTTATTGCAAATGTGACTGAAATAAATTTCTATGAATCTGAATCAGGATAAGATGTTTTGAAAGAACAAAGAAGATCTGGCTTAGATGCCACCAATATTTTTTTTCTCCAGTATATCTAGTATTATTTATTCAAACTTACATTGGCCTCCTGTTGTTCCTCTGTTACACAGGAATAAAGAATAAATACCACTTAAATACTGATATCAGGCCGTAGTTAAACTTTCAACTCGATGGTTTAGAGATTTATGGACTTGATGAGCAGATGTTGAACATTCAAATCAGTTTCTTACCGCCTTCACCACCTGCCCTCCAAAATGTAAAAAAAATCTCTTTACAATTTAGTATCCTCAATTTGCAGGAGCTTGTCTTTCCTTTCCCGTAATCCATTTGAAAATGCAGCTCATTTAACGTCTTAAAATGTTTTGGGTTTCTTCAACTTTGAATTCCAAATAAAAAATAGTTTCGTGTTGTGAATATCGTTTCGTTTCAATCATTGTTTGTTTGGACTTGCATGGGATTTATGCGGATGTAGTACAGTACACCGCCTGACTTACAAATTTGTCAGAATCGAATGGACAAGTTCATTTCTCAAACCATTTGAATGAAACTACTTGGGTATGCCTTAGTATAATCAATAGCCACTATGTGTCTGTCAATACGTGGTACATTTGCTGAATCTGCTGTTTAAGTAGCAACTGAAGGTTAAAATGAAAGTTTATAATAAATGTGACAGTCTTCTCCTTATTACTGTTCTTAGCAGTGGATATCTTTCTGATTAGGTCATGTTTGAGTAATGTTTTGATTTGCCAGGCTTCATTCTCATTTCTTGATGCAGGCATTCCTTTTTGATATTTGTTTACTCTCTTCAGAGGAACTGCTGAATAACTTCAGCTCCCAACAAGGAGCGTGGCACCAGTGCTTCTATTTCTTGGGTCATACCAGGAATGAGTATGTGCTGATGTATACACTCAGTGTCTTCGAGGTAAGGCCATACAGATTCTCTCTGACGTAAAACACCAAAAACAGAGTAGCAATTCACAAAGAAATATCCGAACAGCTGCCATCTTGTATTGGTGTTATGTTACTGGTTAAAGTTTCTGCTGAAAGTAGAAAACCATTTTAATCAGAGATAACACTCATACTGAGTGTAAAACATTTGTTGTTGATCACTGTAATTGCTGACTTTGACGGTAAAGCCAAGGCAAAAAGATTGTTAGAAGGAAACAAAATCCAGAAATTTTAGTAGCAGTGAATTTTAAATTGGATGGTATATATGCTCTGTTGTACTGAGCACAGTATCTTGTTTTATACATAATTTTGGCCTTTTTTTTGGCCAACTGTGGTGTATGATCCTTTCTAACTATGGTCTGTTTTATCTTAGAAGGGGTACATAGGTTATGCTTCTTTTTTCTTTCTTATTAATTTCATAGCAGCATATTAGTGCTTCCTCCCCCATACACACACCGCACCCAATGTACAGTACTCAAGTTTTTGTTAGTGTTACACACTTTAACACCCAGTGCTTGCTGAGTGTTGATGTGTTAAAGTAGCAAGCACCAGTTTAAGACAGTAACGACTACTGCATGGACATAATTCTTCGATGCAAAATTGGCTAGGAAGCTTTCATCTGTAATAATAAAGAGTTGCAAACCCAGGCTGAATGTTAAATGTCATGTATGAAAAGACAGCAGACTTTAGACAATGGATTTTTCATAAGCTCCTTATGTTGATTTTTAGCAAAGATATAGTATAGCTTTTATAGTGGTGCCCAAGTGTACATATGTGGTGTGAGGTTTTACATTCACACAACTTGGTCCCCTATGTGGTGCTTAGAGTGACCTTGTTGCCTTTTAACAGAACTGGACTTTGGACATGTGCTGAATGGCCTTTAAAGACATTTTTTTAGTGACAGTCTATTGGTTATATGAAAGACACTCCATAATTTTTTTCATCACCAAAGTCCTAGTTCGGGATTTTCTGTCCTATGATCCAGGAGAAGTGACTTTTTTAACCTCGCGCC
This sequence comes from Apostichopus parvimensis, assembly GCA_000934455.1. Lineage (NCBI taxonomy): Eukaryota > Metazoa > Echinodermata > Holothuroidea > Aspidochirotida > Stichopodidae > Apostichopus > Apostichopus parvimensis. The sequence continues at coordinate 110,472 of KN888128.1, read as the reverse complement.
AAATTAATCTCAATATATTTTGAACAGTGGAGAACTATGAGCACTGTGACATCATCGCGTCACTTCGTTTCGGGGGCTGCAGGGACGCTATCGTTAGTAAGCTACACTGTAGCGAGGAAAGTTAATATTTCTGAAAGTTAAATAGCGATTCAAATGGAAATTTCTCTATGAAGTTGCAAGTTAGCAATCTTTTGACGAGTTCCAGAACGTTCCAGAATTCCCCAACTCGGTTTTCTACATAATATGTGGTTCAGATATTTGTTATCTGAGCAATTTTTTGAATCACAGCTGTACGCGAAGTCTGTACACATTCCTGTGAGCGTAGAGTGAGAACTGATCGATTCTGACCAATATGCCGCACTGACGTCACGTCTAGACGTAAGTCAGTGTTAGATTCGAATTTTCTGGCAGGACGGGCCAACATTTCAAGCACTCTATCACAGAAACTCAAATTCATCTCATGGCAAGGCTTGGGGCGATATAAAGACAAAAAATTATATGACCGAAAGGACTGGATCCCATTTTCAGTAAAAAAATATACTGTAAATGCCACCAGTACTGGCCTGAAAGTTTAACATGTTAAAACTTGGTAAAAATTTAGAAACATTCTATCCTTGTGGTTTGGAATCACTATCTTATTTTTCGGACATTGAGAAGTGTGATAATTCAGACAATTTAATGTCTCAACGAGGAAAGAGAATTTCTGGGTGGCAATAAAAATTTCTTTGAAGGTTAAGCATGTGTCACCATGATTTCAGATCTTTAATATTGTCTCTACCAAACTTAGTCATATGTTTGTTGAAATCATCACTTGCATTGTTGTATAAACATTTTTAGAGCATTTGCTGGTAATGTTTGTAACATCATTGTCTTATTTGTTACTTTTTTTTTATATGTGGAATGATGAGTTACAAGGTGAAACAATCATGGATTTTGTACCGGTAACAGATATGCCACTTTAAATACCACCCTACATATATCAATAACACTTTCATTGGTTTGCTAGGACATAGGTACACTTCTGTTGATAATATTTATTATTTGTTTAATATTTTGATTTTGTTTTCACGCTCTTTCCCAGAACCTCATCAACAGACAGTGGGTTGGACTCCCTCCAGCGGAAAAGCTAGAAATCCGAAATGTCTTGACCAAGTATTTACTAACGAATCACAAGTCGATGCAACTATCCATAAGGAATAAATTAATCAAAGTCCTAGTTTGTATCGGGAAGTTAGATTGGCCTCACTTCTATCCTGACTTCTTTAACAACATTATTCAGGTTTGTGCTCTCTGTTTACTTGATTTATTTTTTCATCTTTTATATATCCCTGGTCAGGGTTTCCATCAAAGCATTAGGAAAAGTGGTGATTTGTTAGCACCAAATATACAGAGTGAATAATAAGAAATGAAGCAAATATACCTTTGTTGATATTTAATCCCTGATCGAGGTTTCCAGCACAACCTTTATTAGGAAAGGTATTGATTTGTAATCACCAAAAAATACAGAGTGAATATTAAGGAATGAAGCTAAAATACCTTTGTTGACACTGTTATCCCTGATCTGCTTGTTTTTAGCACTAATGACATAAATTAATTATATAACCAATGAGGCAAGTGGTCTTTTCGCACCGGAAAGGGTGACTTTGTATCCCTGATCAGGATTTGATCAGGATTTCCACCTCAGTGTTGCAAAAGCTGGTGATTTGTTAGCATCAGCAATATAATAATAATGATAATAATAATAATAATAATAATAATAATATACTATTAATATTTGAAACCTAATGCAAACCTCATACACAACCCTCTAGTGTTCAGTAACAGTGACTAAAAAATGTTAAAGATACAATTTTTATCTGAATATTTATGTCGAGATAAAAATTGTTTGGATATAAAACCGTAGAACAAACGAATCCTTGTCTCTATGTTGTGTATTTCTAATGGACACTGGGCTCTTTGGTTACAGCTGATCCAGCAGCAGGGTACCACCAGCATGGGACTCCAAATGTTGTTGACAACCTCAGAGGAACTGGTATCACCTCGAGAGGACCTCAGTGCTGACAGAAAGGAGCAACTCCGGAAACTTTTGGAGGAACAGATACCTAGCATATTTGGCATTATCACACGTAAATGATCACTCTATTCTCACAGAAACTTACAAACATATCTTAATCTTTATTATTGTGTTTTGTTTGGCTACTGTAGCCAGGGCTGAAAATAAATTTTTGGTGACGAGGGCTCTTTTCAGCACAAGCAGAATTTTTAGGAGGGCTGTTTTACTGATGACGGGGGCTCTTTTTGGTGTTGCGAGGGCTGTTTATCCTGTATAAAGAAATCTTGTAACAATGATAAGGCATGATGGAGTGACATAAATTAGGTAAATACCAAAGGTGAAGAAGTGGTCTTATGGGTCTCATTGCCACATGATACCACCACTCCATCTGATAGTGCACATATAAACTTGCTATGATCTGCTATTTGGTGTGTGATGTGCCGATTGAAATGAAGCCCAGGGTAGCATACCAAACAATCTGAAAATAACTGATGTGGTAAGTCATTCCCTTGTGAGAAGAAACGTTAAATGGTTAGGTAACACTCCTCTCCGTGATTTGTAGCTTTTTTGTGATATAATTATTATTACAAACTTTGCCCTACGTTTGTTTTCTTTGAAATACGGTAGTTTTGACTTAAAAAATGATACTTACATTTTTCTATCTTCCAGATATTCTGGAAACTATATTAGACAAACATCGGCAGTTAGTGACGACTTCCACTCCCCCACCCTCCCCTACCCATGGGGATAATGATGACGGTAGCCCCTCTCACGTAGCTTACGGATCTTCTCCATTACAGTCAGGTTGGTCTCACTCTCCATTACCCACAAATTTGTATGACTGTCTCTGCAAAATTTGATATTTTGTGAGATTCCTAACTTTAGTATAAATTTGCTAACGATGTATCTGTTTGTTATGATGTAGATTGACGAAACTGTGTTATCTTCCAGAAATATTAAACATATCAGAGAATAATTCACATCTTGTGTAGCAGTTTTGTAAGTTTATTAATTTTGCTTATGACATTTGTACTGAAAATACTGTTTCTGTGTAAGAAAACTGCTACGGGCTACATCTTTGCCCATTTTGCATTGCAATTTGCTACATGAAACAGGCCAGTGGATATTTGCTCTTTGCCAGTAGAAAAAAGGCACTTGTACCTTCTGCCAGTAGACATTAAGGACGTTATCACATGTTAAGTCGCTCAGCAGTCGTGAGTGAAAGAATCGGCAAGATTTCCACACCTAACATAAGCTTTGCATTACTGCCTATTATCAACGAATATAATAGGGCTGCTGTCATACACCTGTACAGAAACTGATGTGTGTTGCAATTCTCGAAAATGCCATTATGAACTTATTGTTAACCAGTAGATTTTAACCAGTAGATTTTAACCAGTAGATTTTGTAAGCCGTTCATAAAAGTGGCTGAAATTATCGGTCTGTGACTACTATCTGCTATCTTCAAGATTACCGAGACGTCACGTTTAGCACTCCCTTCTCATTTTCCATCCTCAGGGAGCCATCTGATACGCACCATGTTCAAGACTCCCCCGAGTAACAAACAGAATCTTCAGCCGCTCCCGCCTCTGGACCACGAGAGCGAACTGTTAACCTCTCTGTGCTTGAATTGTCTGACTCATTTTTTCAGTTGGATGCCCTTGTCGGCCCACATTTCCTCAAATCTATTGACAGTCATTTTTCACCTTGCTAACTTTGGTTGCGATATTCATTCGGTGCACCAGGCCACGTCGCCCTCCAAGGCCAACAGTAGCTTCAGTACCAGCGGTAGTTCCTCCATAGGAGTCCTCGCTATGAACTGCATCAACGAAATAGTGGGCAAAAACTGTGTTCCCGTGGATTTTGAGGAATTCCTGTTAAAAATGTTTCAGCAGACGTTCCAGCTCTTGCAGAAGCTCACGAAGGACACGACTTCGCAATCGGTCGGAAATCAGCTGACGGAGCTCGATTCAAGGTGAGAATTGATCTATCCGATTTTATCTTTTAATAGAGTGTATTTTACTGCTCGATGCGGAAAAAAGATTAAACCTTGAAGACAAGTTACATCTAAATGTAACTCATCCTGGTGTTAGCCATTCCATAATTTCAACTGAACATTGTACAGAGTAGTTCTCTGGGACTAGCGTAAACGTTTTGTGTTACGTTTAGTTTGATAAGGTAGCTAAAAACTCTCTTAGTTTGTGATGCACGAAAGAAATTAAATTTGTTCACAAAAATAAAACTACCACAAAAGAGTTGAAACTTTTTGCCAGTAAAGAGATGGAAGTCAAGAACTTTGGAAGAAAATCAAACAAATAGTCATTATTTCACAAAATGCCCGACATGAAGCCGTGGCTCCTTATTACAGTATTCGGATTACCTAACCTCACAGTTGAAAAGCATGTATAGGCTACTGACAATCAGCTTGTCAACATCATTCGATACGTGTGAAAATGTACAAAATATATATGAGTGTTGTACTGTACTGTACGCACCCACACAGCACAATTTTGTGCAAAATGGGTATGCATCCATTTGTGCAAAAAAAAAACACAAACAGAAATGGACGGGTTGCCATTAATGGCTTATCTATGAAATGGTGATATGGGAAATTGCTAACAGTGAAATAAGATTTTCTTTCACCAAGGTGTAACTTCACTTTCATTTCTTTCACAGTTATGTTGAGAAATTTACCGATTTTCTGAGGCTCTTTGTTGATGTTCACTTAAAGAGGTTTGAAAGCAATGCTCACTTTCCAGTGGTTGAGTTCTTAGCTCTACTCTACAAATACACCTTCAAACAGGTAAGAGTCATCAGTCAGGATTGTAACATGTATGCACCTTTTGTCCTTTGTAGGTGTAGGGTGGGGGGGGGGGCTAGGGTTAGGGTTAGGGTTAGGGGTGTAGGGTGGGGGGGGGGGCTGGATAAAGGGAGGGGTAGGGGTAGGGGTGGTGAGTTAATAAGAGATTTAATAGCAATACTCATTTTCCTGTGGTTGAGTTCTTTGCTCTGCTCTGCAAGTAAGTAAGTGTGGTTAGCATTGCAACACATATGGTTTGACCTTTTGATATGAAGGGAGAGAGGGGATGGGAGGGGGTGAGGGAGGGGGTAAGGGTAAAAAAGGGAATTGAAGGCAGTTCTCACTGTTCTGTTTCATTCCTTAGCTCTACTCTATAAGCACATCTTCAAGTGGGTAGCCATCTTGAGGATTATAGCATCCATCTTATAATATTTTGAGTGATAGCGGTAGTAGGAGTGGTGGAGGGGTTGGTAGAGATCATATGCTAAACAAGAGCTCAGACTCTAACTTGAGCAGTATTACTGGTTGTAGTAGCATTTGCCTTTATTTATCTTCCAAGTACCAATTAAACCAGTCTTGATTTCATAAATTTTCAATTGTTAATTATTATGATTATTAATTTTCTTTTACTCAGCCATCGGAGGAAGGTTTCTTCAATTGTTTAGATATTTGGTCGGTATTTCTGGATTACCTTCAAGACAAGTTCCAAGCGTCCAGATTACAAGAAGGCAACCATCTAATTGACAGGTAATATTCTAAGCCTTTCATTAAACATTTGTTTGTCCTTTCCGTTAACTTAATGCTACATCAATCACAATAGACAATGACTGAATTGAGGGCCCCCCTTCCCCCACCCTCTACCCTGCCACCTTCCCCTTACCCACACCAACCAACCTCTTTGCCCTTTGTCAGGCCTGTATTTATTGTAATCCCTGCCACCTCATACCTAGTAAAAACTGTTGTGGTAAATAGTGAAAATATTTTTCCATTGACCTATTTTGTATACATCTTAAGGCGTCATTAGTAATAATCAAATCTATATATTAGAATGTTACATTATTTCATCATCACCGTCATCGTCACCTTCCACAGGTATCGAGATGCGTTAGTTTCAGTAATGAGTGAGCTATTGAGGAAGATGCAGTTTGGTTTCAACCAGACACAACTGGAGGAATTAGATGATGAACTTCTCGATGACGACGTGAGTTTAATCTCTGTTTGCTTTCTTATATTCTAATCCAGTTGGCTGTACTTTAAAAACCATTGGTTGGTTCTTGCTGGCTTGTATCTAAATCCATCAGATATATCTTAATAGATCAGGTATATCCTTATCCACTAACTATATCTTAACCTAGTGGCTATTCTTAATCCAGTAGGTTATTCTTAATCTTCAAGCTTTATCTTGATCTGTTGTCTTAATCCACTGACTATGTCTTAATCCTGCAGCTATCAAGCTATAATCTGATCCACTGGTCATATCTTAATCCGCTGGTTTTATTTATACTCACTGGTTATATTATAATCCACTGGTTATATCTTAATCCACTGACTTTAGCTTAATCCATTGGTTTATATCTTAGTCCACTGGCTATCTTTAATCCACTGGTTTTAGCTTAATCTACTGGTTATACTTTAATCCATGGTTATATTTTAATCCTCTGGTTTATCTTATTCCACTGACTTTAGCTTAAGCCACTGGTTTATATCTTAGTGCACTGGCTATCTTTAATCCATTGATTATAGCTTAATCCACTGGCTATACTTTAATCCACAAGTTATATAACCTCTTGGTAGGGTATTTTCGAGAACAAAATCAAAATGCATCGCATTTGTTTCTACATGTTTACATATCAGATGGCATTTCAAGTCTTCATTGATTACTACAATTAAAATGTGTTTTTACGTCACCAAATGCTGTCCAACAGTTAAAATATTTTCTACCCTTCAAACCACAGTAGGGTACAAAAGATGTATTCCTAGAAAGTACACTCTACACTTGAATCAATTTTACACTGGCAATACACTGTCCCCTCCCTCCCCTCCCCTCCCTCCCCTCCACCCCCCTCCAAACCCCCTTCCATCTTCATATTCAGACGTTGTGAATAGTTGGTAGATGAAATCCAATCTTGAGATCTGCTCATTTACATTGAATTTTATTATCTTTTAGGAGGAGACAGAATGGCAACATTTCTTGAGACAGTGTCTGGAGATCATCGCCAAAATAGCTGAACTGCTACCAACAGAAGCATTTGGTATTTTGGTGAGTAACACTGATTCAGTGTGCAGTATGTCCTATTCCACATGTATGCTATAGGTAATGTGGAATTAATGCTAGTAATTACCCACAGCACCACACGAAAAAAAAAAAGAACTAATTGAATTAGTGCTCTTCAAGATAGCATTCATATGCCTTGATATAATTTATAGAATTTACTGATTCTCAAATTTAATGTCAATCAAGGTAGAACTGCTCTTAAAAATAGGCCATTTCTACTTTTGTCTTGTCATTATGTCTTATGTCCACTCTTGTAGAAGGTCTGCATTTGTCGAAAAGAAATATTAATCTCGATGCAACAAGATCATGACAGAGCCAGAACACAAGGAGATTGCAATAGAAATAGCATACAAGATTGTGAGTTCCTCTACAGACACACTACACAAGAATATGAAATATGAAAAATGTTGTACAGTAAAAACCTGGACTAAACACGATATCACACCATTCATAATTGTGTAATGCTGCACTGTAAACATGGAGTAAGTTTAGTGTGTTCATGTACAGAAAGTCCATACAAGATGGAAATAGATGTCCGGTGAAAAAACCTGGACTATCCAGATCCTATATTATCTGGATCGTGGATTATCTGGACTGATGTCTGCCATTCATAATTGTGTGATACTGCACTTTGTAAACATGCAGTATGTTTAGTGTGTTTATACAGTTACAGCAAAACACTATCCTAACACAGAGAAGGATCAATGCTGCAGCACATTTAATTTCATAACTGTTTATACATCGCCGTTTAACAGTAAAACTTTACAATTGCAAAGTACGATACAGTATAAGAAACCTGAACGTCCAGTCCAGACATGTTCTGACGATCAAGGTTTAACTGTATTAGGTAAACGATACATTATAACAGGACATAAACTGATGATACTGATGGAGTTAACAATCTGCAGCCCAAAAAATAATAAAATTAAATCCATACTTTGCATAAATTATCTTTGTATTTTCATATCATAGTATCCAGCCTTTCAGGAGAATCTAGAGGTGTACTTGGGTCTCGGTCAGTTTGTTATCGATTCTTCGGAAGGTACGTTAATCTGATTCCTTATTTTGAATTTTTGTGACCAGGCCTAGAATGTCACAAGTTTAACCACTTACTAGAATATGCCAGTGCATTAAAAATGGTCTATTGGCTAAAATCAAGTTTCTCACTGGCTCATTCCTGAATTACAACACATGTCAGTTACACTGTACATGCGCTCCCATATGCCTCCCAGTAATACAGGGTTTTAAGTTAGGTACGGAAATCATGCTAATTCTTGTAATCAATGTTATTTAATTGAGGTTATCCTTTGAATACCCAGTCAGAAGGGTGAGGGTGTGTGGGGGAGGAGGCAGGAAGTGGGTGGGGGAGGGCAGGGGTTGAGGCAGAAATGGTAGATGTGGGTGTCCAAATTTTTAAGGTGGGTGTCCTACCTTTTTGGGGCAACATGATGCCAAAGGCATCATTGTGATCGCCCATCACAGCAGCCTTCAAAGGGCTCACCTTAGGGCCCTTGTGGGGGTTAAGGGGGCAACACTCCTAGAAACTTTTCATTTTTTAGGTATCGTAGGGTAAATTGCAAGCTTTTAGTTACTTAATACAAGATTTGATTGGTAAAATTAGGGAAAGTAAAAGAAAACAATATTTACATCATTGTCTCATTTCTGTACCTCTAGTATATTTGCATACTCTGTACTGAAAACTGCAGAAAACTTTGAACACCTTCATATATAGTTGCAAGCCATGCAAAAGACGGCTGGACGGCTGACTGCTTTAACCCCTGGGGGAGGGGTTATATCTCCATACTGCATTTTTTCAAGTTAAACCAGCCTTTGGTTTTTGTCAATTTTCAATGAAATCCAATAACACTGCAGCTCATTTGGCTTGTTTGTTTTGTTTTTGTGTTTTTTTATTTCTCACTATGATTCAACCTCACTTTTTGTTTAAGGTTACAAAGTTACAACTAAAATGCATGTGACCATACAGTGCTACATTCAATCCAGCTTTCTCTCAGTGTATTGGCTTAATATTGAAATGAATTAGTATTTAGGAGAATGTTGAAATGAATAGATTAATTGATTTCTCACAATTATTCATCTTCACTTTTTGTTTAATTTGACAAAGTTACAACTAAAATGCAATTGACGATAGGGTGCTACATTCCATCCCCCCAACCCCCTCCCCAAAAAAGAAACATGAACCCTCCTCTGGATTAAATTGACCTTGAAGCTAACACACAAAACTCTTGATGTTTTCTCATCTAGGTCGCAAACTGACCATCGTGGCTGAGAACGAATGCAGGAAACTACATTGCACACTCCGAGATCTCTCGACGCTACTGCAGGCCATGGGGAGACTGTCTGATCACTTTATCTCCGAAAAATTTGCCAGCAGATTTGAAAATGGCCTGTCTTTAGTAGAGAAGTGAGTTTTGAGAAGGAAGGGCTGCCGAGAGGTCATGAGGTCATGTGAGCTTTGCTTGCATTTTGAACCCCTACACACTGTTTCTTACGCCCCTTGACCACCCTGTGATATTAAAATGATGTACATTCACATTGTTTAATTAGAAAAGTGCTACTTAATTAATGATGTTTACTAGCTGGGGTTATATTTCAGTTTCCTTTAATCAAAATAATAATAATAATTTAATAATAATTTTGTATCAAATTTAAACTTGCTCCAAACTGATGTTTTAATATAATATTTAATAAGTGGAAGTTGTTAAAATTTCCTTTCATGTTAATTGTTGTTTGACATCAATGATTAAACATCAATTGTTGTTGATGTACTTTTTTCGCCATAATCTTACAGATTTTGCCAAGCAGCGGTTTACGGAAGTAGCTCTAAATTATTCTTAGTCAAAACGGCAGTTCCTACAGTGCTGCAACCAGATCTAGCTGAAGTGTAAGTACAAACCCGGAAATAATCTAGTGTTTGTTCTTATGAACGCTTAAAGTACTCGAAATATGATCTGGATCGGTTACATTGATGTGTGCGTCGTCTTTGTCTTCTCATAATTGTACAGTTCTCAGAAGAAATTTGCCAAAAGTACCTTCAATGGATGTCGTCTGTTTATATTGGCTTTTTAATGACGCACGCTTGCCGTTCAGATTGACGTTAGCTAACCATTTCAACTTCACAATTAATCATCATATATTTATTTTGTGTGTCTTCAATTTAGACATGCACACACTTTAGCAGCTGTCCAAGCCTACAGTCACTGGTTGGCTCAGTTCTACGGCGAGACGCAGCGCCAGCCGACCAACCAGGAGAAGTTTGTGCCGCTGTTGAGGAGCATCATAGAGGCCATTGAACCTCTGTTAGGGAAGGAAGTTCCTGCCAAGGTAGTCCAAGCTGCCGTCCATCTGTTCCTGTCCATCTCCACCACGGTGAGGCCCACGTTTCTGGTGGAGCTGCCTCAGGTGCAGAAGATGTTTAACGACGTCAGCCGAGGATCAATGAGCTCACACCCTACCGACGTAAGTTTGAGGAACAGAATCTTGAAGGAAGAACCTAGTCTGGTTAAGATGTATGGGAAGGGATTGGTCAATGGAGGGCAGAGATGGGGGTAGATGAGGCAGGCAGGGGTAAGGTGAATTGTAGGATGTAGGGGAAGGAATTGGTTAATTGAGGGCAGAGATGGGGATAGGTGAGGCAGGGGTGGGGTGAATGGTAAGATGTACGGGAAGGGCTTGGTCAATGGAGGGGCAGAGATGGGGATAGATGAGGCAGGCAGGGGTAGGGTAAATGGTAGGATGTAGGGGAAGGGATTGGTCAATGGAGGGCAGAGATGGGGATAGGTGAGGCAGGGGTGGGTAGGGTGAATTGTAGGATGTAGGGGAAGGGATTGGTTAATGGAGGGCAGAGATGGGGATAGATGAGGCAGGCAGGCAGGGGTAGGGTGAATGGTAAGGTGTATGGGAAGGGGATTGGTCAAAGGAGGGCAGAGATGGGGGTAGATGAGGCAGGCAGGGGTAGGGTGAATGTTAAGATATAGAGACAGATTTGAGATGGGTAGAGTAAATGGTAACTGGATGGGAGGTTGGTCGACTCATGACATGGTCGAAGATAACTCCTGTTCTAACAGTGTTCTAATTCAGCGATAGGTGAACAAATATTAAGGCAAATATTAGTGTATTTGTTTTGGATAGTTTTTACTGCAGAGATCAGAGGGAGGGGGAGTTAGGGGCACTGCAGAGGGTGAGTAGATAAGTCGACAGGTGGATGTTGGCCATACCTGAAGGTATATCAAGACATGAAGACAATTCTGATTTCAATCAAGTTTGTTTTATAATTTTCTATACACTAGGTATATGTCCTGGTAGCATTTGTTACTTTAAAATTACACAGTTGAAAAACATATGCTCTTGACCCCAGAGTTGATATTATTTGGTGATTATAATAGACCCCACCCCGCGTGATATGTAAGTTCTATACATGAAAAGTTCATAAACATTGGCTATTTATTATAGTTTTGTAACCGATTAATTTTAAGGATGCATTTCCTCTTTTCTTCAGGTCCAGTTAATAGTCTGCAGAGCGCTATCTAACATTTTAATATTGCCGTGGCCGAACATCTCAGAACGAGATCAGCAGTGGACCGCGAGGTCAGAGAATCACTTAGGATTCATTCGAAGAATCACCTCGGATTACAGAGCTTTAAAGTCGATGCCAAACCTCAGTAAAGACAAGGAACTGCAAGCTAGAGGTGAGTTCCGACCTCCGACCTCTTGACCTTTTCCTTCGGAATAAACCTCTTCCCACCATAAAAGTCAGATCCTGGGGAAATATCTGTTGTACTTCTGCTGCTCATCTTTGGAACAAATCACCTGAATCCATCAAGCTCACTTCTTCTCTTGTGTCCTTTAAATCAACTTTGAAAACTCATCTGTTTCTAGAACGTGACAACTTCTAATTGACTTTTTCCTTCTGTTATCTTATACTTTGTCTGATTATTGCTTTTCCCTCTCTCACTGTTTTATTCAATTTGCCATGAGGGTCTTCTTGATGGCCAGTGGCGTCGCCAGACATTTCAATCTTGGGGGGCACAGGGGGGACACGGCACTTAATGAGGGGGGCACAATGATTATTTGTGAATGCGATCCTGGGGGGAGGGGTCTAAGGGGAGGGAATGTTGAGAAAGTTTTGATTAATTACGGGTCCTTAGATGCAATCTGGTGCTATATTTTGCAACTTGAAGTAACTTTATGTTCAAGAATTTTCGGGCTTAGTCTGTCCGATATTTATGTCTTTAATTTAGGCAGATAAAGTTTTTGTTTGAGTATTTTTTTAACACTACAAATCTCATCTGGGGGGCACAAATTTTTTTGGGAAGGGCACATGCCCCCCCCCAGGCCACCCCCTGGCGACGCCACTGTTGACGGCGCATTACAGATGTTTATTTTTAGTTTGTTGATGATGCGTAGGAGATTGGAGAAGAATACAGTCACAATCAAATTGTATTTAGAATTTTGTATTAACACCATTGACCACAGTAACAGTGCTGTCATATACAGGGCTGTTACAAGGTGCTTCACAAACTTATTCCTTGGCCACCCCTGTTGTGTGGTTTTGATAGGCAAGTCATGATGGTCAATTTTTTTTTGAAGGCCTTCAATCGTCCAATCTCTACTGCCTGGTGATTGATGTTTTAACTGCACATTGATTGAGAGTTAGAAAACCACAGCACACACTTACATGCACACACATCCAGAACACATGGGAAAGAAATCACTGCATAACTGGGAGTAGTTTCCATCAGATTCCATCAGAAACATTGTTTTACCTATCAATGCTGTGTTGCCTTTCTCTACCCAGTTTGCAGCCATCGGTTAAACCTTTTCAAACTTGGAAGTGTTGGCTGTAAACACATTCAGTTACTGGGAACCTGGCTATGTCCATGTTAATACAGCACTATTATGCCCCTTTTATTTTGTGCTGGAGGTGAAGGGGGTGTGGGGGGGGGGGGGGGGAGGGTGTGGAAGTTGTGCAGGTGTGTAGACCTCCATAGTATGGTATGTCCTACAAGTATGGATTTGTAAGAAGTTTCATAGGTCATGTCTGTGTCATAAATACAATAAAAAGTTAATCCCTTTGTTTGACTCTCTTTTCCTCCGTAGTTAAGCCAACGATTCACAAAACCCTGCACTTGTTATCAGATCAAGTAGAGTCTATCGCAGGGGAGGTCTCCAAGACCAAGCAGGTCTGTTACCACTCACTCCAGGAATCCATCCAGGTTACACTACATATCTTTCCAATATACATCCATCAACCAGGTAATTGTCTAACGGAAGAACGGTAGTTAGGATGGTATGGATGTGAGGTCTAGAATGGGTATGGTATAGGGGAGAGAGGTACCCAGGTGTAATGAGGGAGAGGGATAGGTGGACGTAGTCTAACGGATGAGAGGAGTTAGGATGGTATAGATGTGAGGACTAGAATGGGTATGGTATAGGGTAGAGAGGTGGGTGTAATGAGGGAGAGGGATAGGTGGACGTAGTCTAATGGAAGAACGGTAGTTAGGATGGTATAGATGTGAGGACTATGGTACGGGGGAGAGAGGGGGGTGTAATGAGGGAGAGGGATAGGTGGATGTAATGGGATAGGCAGGTGGGGTGGGTACAATGGGTAATGGAAAGGGATGGGATGGCTGGAACTCCCTTATGGTAATGAGGGAGAGGGCTGGGTTGAAATGGGTGGATGTAAGGGGAGAGGGGTAGAGTGAGATGGCTGGAACTAATGGTGAAAGGGAGAAGGGTGAGTGGAATAACTTGCTTTGATAGTAGAGGAGAGAGGAGGGTGTTTTCTTACAGAAAAACACAGCAGGGTTTGTGTTTCCACTGATGATGTTGGTAGAGAATAAATTATGCAAACTAATAATGACTTTTGCCGACTTGGTGGTAGTTTGAATAAAAAGAAAAAAATGACAGATTGCTCAGGTTGTAATAGTTTTCAACGGATGCAAACTTCTCTGTCAGACAGAACAGTATATGAGAAGTGCCTGTGCACCCCTTTATTTTTATCCTTGATGTGATCCAATGCATTAGATATCAGCAGATACCATCATCTGCATATCAATTACCTCTTAGATTGTTGTAAATCTTAATTACACTTTTTCGTACAAGTCTTTGAAAGGAAATAATTTTCAAAACAGTATTAACATCCTTTTCATGTTTATATCCTTTGCATATCTGGGATATTATTTTTCTTTCTTTTCATTTTTTTTTGAGACATTTGTAGAGATATAACCATCTGTTTTATTTTATTGTTTCCACCAGATGTCATAGAGGATATGATGGGGTTCTACTTGGCTCTCTTTCAGGGTCTACGGGTTCAGATGGGCATACCATCCATTCAGAGTACCATTGCAGTATTCGTCAGCCTCTTCACAAGGTTCAATAACGTCACCATTTACGAAATACGTCAATGATTCAATTTATATTCTATAGCTAGTAAAAGTAGTTTCAGCCGTACAGTAGTGTAAAATTATGTATATATTCCCATATCTTTGTATGTGAATCATTGCAGAAATTAAAGGGTACAATTTTGTATTTAAATTGTTGATGTTTTCTCCTTTTATCGTACAGCTCAACAGAATATTCTTATAGTGGTGGTGCTTTATAAATTTTATTTATGTTTCAGTTACAAACACACACACACACACAAAAATATATGTCACTTGGATTAAACAAATGAATTTTCAAGAGTAATGTTCATAAAGGTTTTGCTACTCTATTATAAAGGTTGTGTTTAAATACTTAGTTACTTTTAAGGAAAGTGAATATAATTATACAGGATATGTTTTCCATACTGATGCACACTAGTGTAGCATGGACATCAACACTACCATAAGTTAAGTCTTTTACTGTTAGGAATGACAGATAACTCTATTAATCTCCCATATGTGTATTACATGTGTGTCATCTATAATCTAGCCTTCTGGTTACATATCTTGTTTATCAGCATGTAAAATAGTAATAGATTGCTGTTCTGATCCTAAGATTTCAGCCTTCGTTCCATCTGTGGACCCATAGGGACCATTAAAAATGTTCACAGACCCCCTCCACTTCCATCCTTCCCCTCTGACATAGTGAGATTTCACCAATATCCTCAGTTTCACCCTGGTTGGGTCTTGAGCTTGAGCAAAAATGTCAAGTTTGTTCTTGAGCTTGAGCTAAAATTTTGTTTTGTTTGCTTTGGGTCCGAAATGGCTCTTCATACTTTTGTTGATTGTCTTGACAGCATATTAAGTAACTAAACAGTTATGAGGTCCCATTGGCTTTGAAGCACCTTATTATCTCACTGATCCCCCCTGTGAAGCCCACTGCACTCACAGACCCTTCATAAATGTAACAGACCCTATAGGGACCTGCAGAGTCCAGGCTGAGAGAGATGGCTGTACACTCCAAGAACTCCCGTTCTTAATTTTTTATTTATTTTTCCTTCTCTTTACAGAGATCAGTTGGCTGAAACCATCCAACACGAAAGTACAGCGGGAACGAGAGTAGTAGAGAAGTAAGACATCGTCTTTACATAATCAATTTGTTTATAGATGTTTGTTTGTACAATGTACGCTATCCTTACATGTTATGTAGTGTTATCTTTGCATTGTTGCTCCTGTAAGAAACTGCAAAGTTTGGTAACAGGAATATTTTGGTGTCACATTTCCCCATCTCATTGCACCTGCTGCAATCAGTCAAATTTCAGGCTGGCATGTCACTTGTAAAATGGATACCTGAGGACGAGTCATGTGCACCCAAGTTATGTGGAAAACTTCAAGAGGACTGCATCATAAATTAAAATACCCATATTTGGTAATAAAATGGTATCCTTTTTCCATTAATGTAATTATTAAGTAGTGTATTTTTCGGTTTTAAAGTTAAGAAAAGTTTCAAATTAAAATATGCCCAGTGATTGGGAAGGGAAAAGATGTTATGAAAAAATCTCCTATTGTCAAAATATTCAGATTGTGGAATTTGTGGTATGGAATGTAATACACATCTTTGTTTGGAAAGTTTTTAGGTCACTTTGTGGTTAACCCACTGAAATGAAAGTAACATTTCTGACTGCCCCTCAAAGTTTATGTCTTTCCTGGTTGTACCCTCTTCCTCAGCCCAATTTTTTAGTTTATTATTGAGATTTGGAAAATTGTGCATAAAACAGTCATAAATCACAGCATTATCTGCATAATTTCATCCTTCTTGTCTTCAATTTACAGATTTCTTAATATATTAGAGATAATTATTCAAGAGCCCGGATCAGCATTCAAAGCATTTATACCAAACATCATCTCAATCTGTATGGATCACATCTATCCAATCATAGCTGAGGTTAGTACCAGGAAAATAGACTTCCTGCAGTAAGAAGGCTTTGTATTGGTCAAGGAAAGCATTTATCCTACAGTATGAATGCTTTCTGTTGATCAAAGATTGTAGTTTCCTTACAGAAAGAATATTCTCGATTGGTTCAGAAGAGCTGGGTTTCTACAATAAGGCAGCTTTTGATTGGTCAAGGAAGGTATGAAGTAGGATGACTGGTTGCAGCTCATGTTTTCTACAGCTTCCTAGATGGACATTAAGACTTAATTAAATGTAATTCTTAAAGAATAATGCACATGACTTCTTCTACAATTTGGTCTTTTTTATTTCAATCACCAGATGAATACCAAATTTAAATAAACTGCAATGATGTAGCATATTTTTATATATTTTTCAGTGCCAGATCACCCACACATGTTGGATGACAAATTCTATCTTACAGATGTCATGAAACTGTTTTAATAATTAATTATTTTCCCCCTCTATTTAACAGAGAGCATCTCCTGATATCAAGCCTGCCCTCTATCGGTTACTGTTTGAGCTGCTTCAGAACAAGTGGCGTTATTTCTTCCCAACGTCCGTGTTGAGCAAAATACAAGGCAGTACAGATGCTGTTGAGAATGACCAACAATTCATTGCCATAATGCAGGTAAACACCACAACATGGGAGTGTGTAAAATAAATATATATTTGAATTACTATTAGATAACCAAATGCAGTGTGGTAGGAAGGCTGCTACAAGTTTTGGGACCATTTTCCAATGCCAGTACCACTCTATACTGTACTAAAATATCATGCTTCAAAGCATGGGTACTGACAGTATGAACAGTTCCTAACCTTTTTATTCTGATTAGAACCAGGATATGTTCATACTGCTCATACTGTCTGTTCCATTTCTTTGAAAGCTTGTCATGAAAGTACACAGTGTAAATAAAAGTTTTCTGGGTGGGTAGGGAGGCACAGAGGGTAATAGCAAACAGTGCCCTCGCTTTGCTGTAAATTTCAAGTGCTATTAACATTTGTACACTTTATGTAACAGTCGGTACCAAACAAGTTTTTCTTTCATATCATTTTGTTGTTCTTTTGTTTATATTTGTTTCATGACACTCTGTTTTATCCATACTGCACTTTGATGTCCTGCTTTCAACGCACTCATATTGACAGTATGAACAGTATGAATATCGTTTCTATCAGATAAGAGTTAAACTGGTTGATACTGTCAGTACGAGTGTTTTGAAGCATGATATGGGACGACAGTATAGAGTGGTATTAGCATTAAGGAAATTATCCAACTGGCTGTTATTGTTCATGAGCAATGCCTGTTGCATATTCATGTCTTATTCATTTGCACCTGAATTTGTGTAAGAGCTGATTGAAACAGCTGCCTTTATCCCTGTTGCGTATAGCAAAACGTTTTTTTTTTTTTTGTGCTGTGCGCTATCACCCACAGTTCTGCTTCAGTATACTTTGTTTCATTTCTTCAGGCCTTTGGACAGTCTTTCCTTCAGCCCGATATTTCAGTCTTCAGACAAAATATGAAGGCTCTGGAACTTCTTAATTCAAAGTCAAAGCTGTACGATAAGGTAAGGACGAATGATCAATTCTTGAGGGAAAAAAAAAAACATTTAAAGTAGCTCTTGGAAAGGAAGTTTTGACAAATTATCCGATCCAAAAATATGTAGGCTTGGTAGAGTAACTAGACCCTTCCTCAGAATTCTCTGCTTAAAAAAACTTTCACCAATTTTAAGGCCGGTATTTGGTCAAGCTTGAGCTTTGTATTATGAAAGCCAAGTTAGATTAGATTAATATTTCAAGGTATTTTTGATTTTGTGCTGTTGCTTGATCCTTATAAATATTTCACAAGAAAATTCTATTGTAACATTGATTAAAGCAACTTTAAGGGCCTCTTTACTCTTACTGGAGCCGGCCTCAAAATTTCAGCTATTTACTGGCTAAAATGGGAATAGATTTTGCTTGTGTGTCGGTAGAGAAACAAAGGCTCTGACATTTTTCTGCCAGTAGACATTAAGAACTTTAATACATGGTAGGTTGCTTAGCAATCATCAGTCAACAGAATTGGCATGATTTCAGTACCCAACATAAGCCCCGTTTTGTTGCTAGTATCAGCAAATATTATTGGACTTCTTTCAAAAAGCCTGTACAATAACTGATGTGTATTGTTATATGGGGCAATGCTAGAGATAACTTGATTTTTAGCTGTTAGGTTTTGTAAGCATTTGACAAATTTTTAAGAAGTGGCGGAACTTGTGAAATTCTAGGCCTTGTCAGCATCAGGAGTTAACAGGACGAAAATTGTTTAGTTAGGATTCAGCTTGTATGATATTAAGATCAAATTTCCGGCAAAGCTTTTGTACCGCTTCAAAAGTTTGATTGGTTGTCTGTTTTTATCTCCGTCTGCAGAAAATTTTTAAGGACATGATGATGTTTCCATTCTTGAACGTCCTCCACCAAGTATTACTCGGGAGGACGCACGAACTGTTAAACGAGGAGATAATGTTAATGATATACAATATGGCCGCCGTGGATATGAACCAGTATTTTACAAACTTTCTTGGAGAGTTCTTATCGAGCTCTGAAGGTATACACGAGCACCAAAGAGAATCCCTCGCCAGAAACTTCAAGAAAGATGACGTAAGTATGCTTTAATAATATTAGACTATAGACACAGATAAAGCTCACACATATGTATGTCTATATATCTATAATCTGGTCTTGATATTGTCTGTACCTTTTTGGTGTAACAGTTACCCCTAGATCAGGGGCATACACACAAAGAGGGGGTGTGGGTGGGGAGGACACCTCAGATGGAACCATTTAACATCTAAACTTTTGATTTAGTTCTGGGGCAGGACCCCCAGACCATGGGGGTCAACTTCAAATCACTTCTTCATCAGATCCTTCAGACTTTACCGGTCGGTTGATGAATTACACCGAGATACCTTGTTTTCATGCCAGATGTTGGTAAAAGTATTAAACACCTACCATACCAGTTAGGGTGCTAATAATAAATCATTGAATTCTGATGCTTCCAGCATGAATGTACCAGTTAAGGGTGACGTTAAATAGTTCAAGGTAAAAATACTTTCTCCATCTACAAAAACTGTCAAAAGTATTTCAGGTAAATCTTGTATTCTCTGACTGTGTGACTTCCAGCAGCCAAATATGCCAGGCTGTCTGAAAATGTCAATATTCTTCACAAAAAGTTAATTGATCTTTTCTGCATTTTTTTCTTTCTTCAGGATTTGCCAACATTCACCCATTGCCTTCAACGGTTTGTCAACGACCTCCGATACTTCAGACTGTGTAACAACTCTCTTCCAGAGGGGTCGATCAAGCTTTGATGGTAAATCAAGTCCGGTGTATAATTCATGTTCCTTCATTCAGGGATTTCTGTTTGCGTCAGCCAAAGGTCGATTGTATTAAATATATTCTAGCATGTGCCTTGTAGTGTCGCAGAATTGAGGAAATTACATTTAAAGTTATCATTAGTAAGATGTTAATATCCATAGTTTGTTGATAGCATCTCATCCAAATGGACTGTTAATATTCTGAGATGGTCCGATAAACTTCGAATCAAAGCTTAGTTCGAAGTCATGAGATCGTATTAATTTCTGACTCTGAAATAGGTCATGGATTGCATTGATGACCTTCAGAGATAAAGAAAGGTCCCCCCTTACCTCTACTCTACCCCCCCCCCCCAACAAACACACAAGTAAGAGTAGGCTTAAGTGCAATCTTCCTGTCTAGCAGGCTAAGCGAATATCAATGCAGTGCTTCAATTTACCTCAGTCCATGTGGACTTTCTAATGTCCCTTCATGGAAGCTTTTGAGCTACAATTTTCACAACTGAATCTCATAATTGATAAAGCCTGCTAGGAAGTAGCCCTGACTGGTTTCTAGGACAGTTCATATATCAACACTTCTATCATTCACTATCTAGAATTGTTTCTTTTTCACAACTGTTCATCTCTCTGCTGTTTCACCAATGCAATCATCTCCCAATTGTCAGAGAATAGTTGGTCAGTTTATCAGTGTAGCATATCAGTGTAGTTTTGTATTATACCAATATTGAGAGAGTGTTTTATACTTTAAAAAGTGTTTACGTTATGGGACAAATCACTAAGAATAATTTTCACGGCTGTCTTGAAAGGGTTACTCTCCAGCAGTTTATAACAAATAAAGTTGTACAAGTACATATGAAAGTGGACGTATGCTGGTGGTTTTGATGTCACATGTTCATGGTGTCCGAGACTTCATACCGCTAATGCAGTTCTACGACAGTTATGTGTCCTCAAAATAAAAAGGGATAAAAAATATGGCTATGGTTTATGAAGGTTACTATTTGTGTTCCAGTAGGGAATTTTTGGCGATATTACCAAGTTTATGGAGGGTCTCCCAAGACAAAGTTATCAAAAACGAACATTTTTGTTAGTAAATAATATTTATCTATTTGATTCTAATCATCCCATCAAGTAATCACACTGATTGTAATATGTTATGTCAGTGATCAATGGCCAAAGATAGATAAAAAAAGAGTTTAAGAGATAAGAAAATAAAAACAATTTCAGAAGTCCTATGCTGAAGCACGAGAAACCTTAACATATAACTAAAAACGGGTTATTTACTTTAAATTTGGATCAGCTACCATTCTCAATTAAAATTTAATGTGTTAAAATAGTTGGAAGTCATTACGATAAAGATGTACTAGGTTAAAATGGAATTGTCTGCTGTCCTTACAGAAAAGTTTGGAGATCATTTCCCAAATTTTGAAACATCAACAAAAGTTGTTATTTATATCATTTACTTTTTTTTTATATTTATTTTTAAACACCTTTGCCATCTAAAGGTGTGGGGAAGCGGGGGGGGGGGGGTTCTGTTATCTAATCAGCTTGTTACCTCATTGTAGCCTCCCCTCCTAACTCCCCCATTGTACACAATCTTGACAGTAATTTCGGTGTATGGGCATGCACACTCAGCTTTGCAATGTGCAAAGTTAGCGTGAAATTACATTCCATATCAAGCTTGCTCAAGTCATTTCATAGCAATTTTCAATGTGAAGAGTATATTATGAAACACCATTAGATGTTACATCAATTAGGATGGATGTTGATCTCTAGGTTACCAGTATAATATCTGCCCCCCTCTCCCCCACCCCCCAAGAAACATGCTACAATAAGTCTGTGGGGTGCCATCTTTCCTGTCTACATTAATAATCTCTCTTTTGACAAACATGGCCGATATAGAAATAAGAGAGTTTTGGAAGACGATGTTGAGATCACAAAGTCCAATAGTCTACGTCATATCATTCATGCCTATACATACTTCTCCAATACTCTTGCCATCTTTCTTACAAGTATATTCAACTCGGCCTAATTAATCAGCATCGACAAAATTGAAATAAATGATAAAAAGAAAAAAAAGTCAAAATATATTTACAACTTTATATCATAGCTTCAAATTCTTCCTCTCGCATTCATTGTACATTGTTGATCTCGCAGGTTGAGGCAGTTAGAACTAGGACAGGATGGACACAAAAGTCCCAATCAAATTTGTATTGTTAAATGTTCTCCATGTCAAAGGTGAGACCAAAATTGAATGCAACCGCTGCATTTATGTATAGAATACTTATTCTGTAAATTACAGCATGTTGTTACTAGCGTTTCACGCCTGTACTGCAATCATCAGACGTGAAACTCGAGTAACAAAACAAAATGCTGTAAATTACCGTATAGGTATACTATATTATATTATGTGCTCTACATCTACGTATTGATCACTCTTGCAGCAGGAAGTGAACAATTGAATCTTTGTTACATATATATCTATATATATATCTTTATATATATTCAATGTATACTCTGAACTAGCTGTGCAACACTAATGTATAACAGGTGGTGTTAACTTTAAAATGGGTCAGATCTCCAGATTAAAGCATAAAATCCAGAGGATTTAATGTCCCTCCTAAACCGGCCCTTAGTAATCCTGAAATCATCTGAGATCAACCTTCTGTAGTATTGTAGTCTCTAGTTTTAAACAGTCAACAGAAACTTAACTTTCATATTTTATAATGGAGCATGAGGCCTGGACAAGTTTAGCGCTGGTCCTTTATTATATAATATTGTCCTAGTTTTATTCCTATGTGTCTGTTAAACTGGCAACAATTACCACCCAAGTGATGGAATGTCAGTATTGGTTGAAGGAATCAGGGAATGCTGGCCTAAAAGAAACCAATCTCTGATTGGTGTCGGTGGTTAAGACTGACTGTTGGTTGATGCCGCCACCAACGACCAGCGTGGTTATATGGCCTGTTATGTTCGTAACATAGATCTTTGATAGAGCTTAATACCTGTGTCTGCAGTATTTAACACTGAAACTGTTCAAGTTATTTACTTTGTTAGCATATCAGGAAAAGATTTCATGATGTATAGAATGGATTTATTGAAAAGTATTGGACTTGCCTGGTTTAACCCAGACTGTTAACTTTTTTGCAAATTCAGCTGTATTTTTTGTCAGCATCGTGTCAAGAATGTGTTCAACAAAATGCTTTGAGGATGGCTGAAGAACAGGTGCTAAAAGAAAACAATAGGTGACAATCTTATTCATATTTAAGCAAATACTGTTCACTTTATGAATATTTATGCAGGCTAAACATTTCATAGTATTGACTATAAGTGAGACCTGCCCTAAAATGCAGTATATAGTGAAACCCATCATGTACCCTCCCTAATCTCTACCAACAATCGAAACCTTTTACTGTCAAGGAACCCTACAGTGAAGAACATTGCTTTGCTTTGAGGGCTTGACACATCAGTTGTCTTCAATGGTTTCCACTTTCCAGGTTTAGAACCTCATACCCTTCCATCCTTTCTCAACTCCCCACCCCTCTCTCCTTCCTGCCCCCATCTATTGTCTTACAAGTAAATCCCCAATCCCGTTTCCCAAATGTTTATTGTATTAATACAACTTTATGTAGTTCCTATCTAAGAGAATCCGCTTGAGAATAAGTGTACAAACGATGGCTTAACATCATCGTCTTCGAGAAAACATCATAATTGAGATGTCAGCTTGTTTTATTTATAAAAAAAATTTCCTTAATGTCTGTGCAAGTTGCTGAAAATTTATGTGTATGTTATTAAAGTTTGCATATTTTCCATCCTTTTTTTCTTTCTTTTTTCAAGAGAAAATGACCCGTGAAATGTGGACTATGAGTAGTTTGTAAAATATACTGTAAGAAAATGTGCATAATTATGGATTCTGTATGCAAAAAAGGGCTGTTATTGTGCTTAACTCATACCATATAAACGCAAATGTTACAGTACTTTCAAATAAAAAGGACTGAAAGAGATTTCTGTTTTGTATTTTCAATTTTTTTTCTCAGAATTTGAAGCTTGACTTTTAATGTGGAGATCATATTCCTATCTTTTCTCATTCATTTTTCCGATTCTGATTGACAGAAAAAATTCCAAGATATCAGTTTCATCAAAACTTGTAGAGTCCCATCGACTTTGGTACTCTTTAGGAACAGCAATTGTGAGAGGAGCTGTGCAGACAAGCCAAACAGTACAGTATTATGCCCAGAACTAGCCCACCTCCTGGCCCCTCCTGGCTTTGTTATTAGCCCCCCCCCCCCCCGGCACCTCTCTACACACTTAGGTGCAATCTTGAAACTAGTTGACATCTCGTGTTGTGGCTGTTTCTGTAAAACCACATCTAAGACTTGAAAAGACAGACAAATGGCTCTACATAAAATGCTGAAATAGGAAACCATAGTAAACACAGCTAGTTTATTGGTGTGTTCACTAGTTACTACAGTATTTATCTTGCTTTTATCCAAACAGTTCTTCTCTCTTTGGCAAATAGAACGGTTGTGATACCTTGTGTCGGTATGACTTCAATAATAATGACATATCCACACAGTGCTACAACTCAATAGACTTTTAAAATGGGAATCAAAATGTTCGCAAAATATCAATTAAAAATACCCCCACTGATGCTTGTATTTCATATTAGCGAGTCTTTGATGACGAATAATCCTGGAATATTGTGCAAAAGCACCGTACATCTTAAACTCTTATCCACGGCGATATCTGTGACTTTGTTTACTAGGAGGACACCATCGTATTCATTAGTTCTCCCAGCATGCTTTGTAATGATTTATCCTGTCGCGTTAGATCTGCTGGGATAACCATCTCATTGACAGGTCTGTGTAGAATCAAGTCAAGGGTGACAAACCACTCGGGTCAAAACAAAGAAAGAAAGCTAGTGGATGGTTGTGTTGGAAAACCAATTAACTCTCAATCATTAAATGTATGTGTATACTTCAGAGATGATGGTATGAAACAACAACAATATTGTAACAACAATAATGAAGTAACAAAATAAAGGAAACTTATACACTGCAGAAGAGAGTATTTCAGCAAAGAACAGTTATGTATGGTCAAAAGAAGATAGAGGGTTGCAGCGGGAGGGGGGAGGATGGGCAATTACCCACCCTTCCCACAACTGCTTAAATCCATTCTCAGATCAGAGCTTAGTCTTGTTACACCATAATGGAATATTTGTGGCAATATATCACAAGTATTTGTTTATGGACAAAAGCTAAAATGAATCAATGTCAATTTCTGTTTTTTTCAAGAAATTACATTTATTGGTGAGATAAACTTGTTTTTCCATTTAAAATAAAGGAAAGCTGATCTATGAAGGCTAGGAAGGGCAAACTTAACATATATATTTTTGGGGACAGTGAGGACTAATAATTTTTGCAGTTGAACAAAAATTCTCTTTTACAGTAGTATGAAATTTACAACTCAAAAGAGTGTATAAGCCATCTGTCACAGGGTGATAATGAAATCTAAACCTTACTTACATAAGTATTAGTAGCTTATTAAGTTAATGGAGATTATAAGTCTCCTTAGGTTTATGTCAGACTTTCCTTGTTTTCATTTGGGATTGCACAGCAGGGCATCATAGTAGTTACCTGATTTACATACAGTAACACAGCATACCTACTTGGTATTGTATAAAACAAAGAACTCACTGGACAAAAAGAGAGTCCTTTACTCATCGGTATGCTGGGTACTTCTGGGCAGAGTTAATGATAACTGAAACATAATAGTATTGACGTCTCTGGCAGTTTGCAAATAATGTAGGTTACTTTGCTTGTAATCCTTCAGGGAGACTGAGAAGTTCATATACAAGCTGCTTGGGGCTATAGGTTAATTTGAAAATCTACTTTATTAAATAAAAGTTTAAATTATGAGAAGTGAGGGCATCATTTCACTAAGTAGTTTTCTTGCTGAAGTTTACTTTAATTGGAGAAGTTTCTGGCAAGCAACCCATATGGACGGTCATCAAATCTACATCGACATATGCTAATGAGCCATTACTGAAGGGTAAGAATTCAATTTTATTTTAATATGTAAATTGAAATGGATATGTTTCAAGTAATTTTTGTATCCCACTCTGATGAAAACAGATAGAATAATTCCTATATTCTGTGTTATGTCATAAAGTAATCATTTTCTCGAAGATAGAAATGTATTGTTTGAGAATGTAGCACAAAATAAGCACAACCAATATCAAGGCCAAATAAAACTAGGATAGTCTTAAAGGGTGTGAAGACTCGCGCACAAAGAAACGTCTCATGCCGGTAATCTGACCTAGTTTCGAATGAGGTGCAACAGAAGTGAAAGACACCACCATCGATCCCAGAAAATAAACACACAGCTTGCTACCATCGGTAATTAGACACTAGTGTACAGTCAATACATACAGCTACGGTCAATACCCACAACACAGTGTGCATAGCAGCGATGGACATCTCAGGTCTAGATAAAAGATAACAAGGTATCACGTTTCATTACTGTCTGCATTTTGTAGCGACAAGAAGAAAACTTGACTTGCAAGCAACGGAAAGTTAACTTTTTCAGAGCGCGGCACACGGTTTGGGGCGAGTCTTCAATGCCTTTAAGTAACCTAAGGAGGAGACTTATAACTTAATTAGGTTCGAAAACTTATAAAAGGAATGTTTAAATTTCAATATCTCCCTTTGACACCATCTATGAGTTTTCATAATCATTTTTATTTTATTTGTAACTGATGATATGATTTTACATGATATTAAAGGATACAACATTTCCACTGGTGTTATTTCTGTGGAAGCAACTGTGGTGATGGTCGCTGAAAGTCCTTCTAACCATTGCTTGGTAGTATCCACAAACTTCTGGTTGGAGTTGAATTGATCCCATTTCTGTAAGAATAACATTAACTGTTGTTAACAGACTTGAAGGTCAGGGGTGCAGCTAGTTTTAAGTAAATGTAGGTAATAAAGGGTTGGGGGGGGGGGGAGAGATTCAGAACAACATTGAGTATTCTTACAGGGGGGGGGGGGGGGGGGGAGAGATTCAGAACAACATTGAGTATTCTTACAAGTAGACTTTGAAAACAACAAAGTTGTCACTAGATGTTACTATCAAAGGCCCAAGAAAAGCTACAAATTTTGTTTTTAATAAAAGTATGCCCTCCCCCCCCCCCCCATGGAAGGGACTTTGTCCTGGAAGTGCTCAATCAGTTAGGAGGGAAATGTAAAATGGAAAGGGATTATCATTATAGGTAACCCATAGGGATTTACTAGGGAGACAAATTGCCAGACTGAAAAACTGACTTAAAAAGGTACGGTAGTGGGATTGTTTCTTGTAACTCAGTTAATGTTTGAGTTCTCCGCCCCCTCCCCGCTCCCATCTTTGCTCTGGGATTATTTTGCATACACTTACTCGATGTAGAAGAAAGAGCAAAGATGCCAGCATCCTGTGATCTACCGTAGCTGTGTCTTGTTTCATCGCCGTGGCGATCAGCGACTCAAGTTTCTTATGAGACACCAATGTTGGAAACTGAAACAAAGAATGATAAATAATAGTTTATTGTCAAAGATATCCATGAGTGGTTTATTTGAAGGGGAGATGGGGGTTAGTGGGGAAGGACGGGGGGGGGGGGGTTGGGCACATGGTCTACCATCTTTTGGCACCTGCTGATTATCTCAAGAAGTAGAAGAGAGTTTGTAGCTAAGAATGAACCTACCAATGGAATTAACTTGAAGAGCCAAGAGGAGGGGCAGGTGTCCCCATAGAAGTCTACACAGCTGTTAATGAGAAATTCATTCCATGGCTGCTGTGCAAGATGATCAGCTGAAAAAAAACGAGTAAAGGGTGTGAAAGCATCAAAGGAAATGTTGCTTGAATTGTTGGCATTACTACACTGGGGTGCACTTGGTATACTAGGTTTGGTGGCTTCACTTTGACTAGCAACCATCAGCAACGACAGTTAACAAAGATTCCCATTAAATGGTGTGAAGACTCGCGCACAAAGAAAGTCTGATGCCGGTAATCTGACCTTGTTTCGAATGAGGTGTAACAGAAGTGTTAGACACCACCATCGATCCCAGAAAATATACACACAGCTTGCTACCGTCAGTAATTAAACACTAGTGTACAGTCAATACATGCAGTTACAGTCAATACCCACAACACAGTGTACATAGCAGCGATGGACATCTCAGCAGGAAGTTGTTACGGAACTCCCTGATCTCAGGTCCAGATAGAAGATAACAACGTATCACGTTTCATTACTGTCTGCATTTTGTAGCAACAAGAAGAAAACTTCACTTTCAAGCAACGAAAAGTTAACTTTTTCAGAGACGGCAAGCGGTTTGGGGCGAGTCTTCCATGCCATTAAACTGAGGTTAGACTGAAATAAACTCAATACCTGTCACAAAATTACCTTTAACAGCTTTAATATAATTTACCAGTAAAAGTTCTGTTTACCATTTTCACTGAAGAATAATAAAGAGCACCTTATGCAAGGTGCTTACAACATATGCAGCTAATCATATTAGTAGCTGAGGGCCGCGTATATGTCATAAAATTGATTAGGCCACTGGATAAACATGAAAATAGATTAAGCACACACTCTTTGTATGCAAATTGTCATGGATAGTCTGCCTGGGTATGTGGTCTAATTCTGGCCAGCCCCCTATCCCCCATCCCTATGTAATATCAATTATAGGCGACCCCCCCATCCCTATGTAAATATCAATCATAGGCATCCACCCCCCAATCCCTATGTAAATATCATTTAGAGGCATCCCCCCTCCCACCTTCATACCTGCTTAGAGACCAGTTTTGCCAAAACATCATAATGCCATTAATACCAAATCTTGAGGATAAGGTATGTTGGTTGACAGATGCTTGCTCATATGAGGAATCTCCATCCCCCAATTTAAATTTTCTGGAAGTTTTTTCAACCCTGTCTATGCTGCAGCTCCCATGACAATTTTTGTTACCATATGTTGAGAATGATAGTAGCAAGGAATGCTCAGTGGAAGAAAAGAAGCATACTGCCCTCACTTTACAAAGTGGTTTCACACACATTGCCAGTTTAGTGTTACACATTACACAATATGTGTTTCCTTTGGTTAACCTCATGTGTAGTTGCTTGAAGGGAAATGTTTCTGAAAAAATATTGCTTGCATAAGATAACCCAAAAGACAACACTTTATAACAGATGCACATGTATTTTAGAACTTGATGGTTTTCTGCATTTGCATCCCAAGAAAGCTCACAGAATATCATGATTTAGAGATTTTCTCCACTTTGTTCAAGCCTGAGCAAATAAATATTTTTACGTCAAACTTTGCAGCGGCATACAGCAGTCTATCACTAGATAGGAATGTTCTTTTACATGATGGACACTGAGTATGATAGTGTTTCATACCTAACACTGTAGTACCCTATATTACCAGGATTAAAGTGATTGAAGAAATCAATTACTGTACTCACAGAGCTGTTTACTCCTTTGACGTATGTACCTGAGTAGCGATGACAAGCATTGCACACAGTTCCAGGAGAGAAAGTCACTTCCCTGCATGGATGTGGGGAGAACCAAAAACATTACATCATTAAGTTCCTCTAGAACAGGGGTGGGCAACCTTTTTGAATGAATGGGCCAGATATATGGAGTGAAAAATTGACTGGGCCGCACCTAACCAACGAACTGTTGTTGATTTCAAACCTTTGATTCCGAGGATTTTCAAGCAATAGGTGTGTGTACTTAATCTGTATTCACTAAAACATAATGTCAATACAGTACAGTTGATAATTAATAGGCCTACCTGACAGCATCATAAGTGCCGATAAATTCTAAGAGCTAGCTCGTCTTTTTGTGATGTAAAATAGATTGATTTTTTTCTTTTTCTTTTTCTTGAGACATCTCATGGGCCGCAAAAAAATCACTGGCGGGCCGCATGTGGCCCGTAGGTTGCCCACCCCAGCTCAAGAATACTCATTAATGTTATTGCTTAATACTATTTACATACAATGACACTAATGTATTGCTACCATAAGGAAGAACAGTCTTGGTGATTCGTATCACTATTTTTCTCCCACATATTTTTTTAGCCTGTAAAGTTGTACTCATCAACGATGATTGTATTAGTACTTACAATAGGATCATTTCTGGAAAACAAAGCCTCATAGCATAAAAGGACACATAGGAGAGTAAAAAGAAAATCCAAGAGAAAAATCTAATCGTATTTGGTTTAAACTGTCCCCAACTCCCAGTATGACTTGAAGTTTTCATACACACCCAACCCAAAAACTGGTGTCATAGACCCATTGTAAAAAGTTGAAAAATGTCAAAAATGATTATAACTTCAAGCAAACAGTTCTTTGATTTAAGATCAATGAGTTGATAGTCTTATTCCCCTTTTGTTGGCCCCACTATTTATACTGCCCCTCCTCTACCCCTCTTCCTTCCCCTCCCCTTCCGAGCCCCTTCCCCTCTCCTTCTTCACACTGTATAACCAATCAAAATCTTATGACAACTATTAAATTCTAAACACAAATGCAGAATTTGTGAAATTCTTCCGGCCATCGACAAACTTGTTAGGTTTATTCACCTGTAGGATTATGTTCTGTAGAAGGAAGAACAGACTACGGATGGTGGCAGCAGACAATTCCAAGCCCGCATCTTCTCCCTGTCGGGGCTGCGAATGTTGAGGTAAGAGCCCGACAATCTGGCTCTCAAATCCCAAATCTAGAAGAGTGGTCAAGAACTGCAAGCAGACCACTAGATATAAAGATTATAAACCAAGTTGAAAAAAAATAGTAAAAATGAATATAAAATTGCCTTGAAGAAAAGAGTTTTGATCTGGGAAGCAAAGCAACACATTGTTGCAAGTAAAGACCTATAACTAATAACTCATACCAAAGAAATAGTGAACAGGATGTGAGGTGGGAGAGAGAGGGGTGGGGGGGGGGAGAGATGTGTGGGATAGAGGGGGGAGATGTGGAATATAGGGGAAGGGGAGATAGCAGAGGGGTGGGAGGAGAATGAAATTTAGGATAGCTAACTCGGCATCCTGAAGTCACTGTTCAAACTTTCGTCACAGTTTTTAGCAGTTTTTTGCGTTTTGTTGCGAATCTCTCAAGTTTCATGAAAACCCCGAAGTAGACAAAAATCTAACTATGTCAAGTGGAATATATATCTCTGTGGTTGGTAACAATTTTTGCCTTTGAGCTATGAATTTTGTTATCTATGTCAGAATTGAAGACACAGGAATAGAGAAGAAGTACAAAAGATATTTGTTACAGATGATTTCTGACCTTTGACACAGACGTCTTTGTCCATTAGTGAACCCAGGATAAATTCCACCTCAAACTTCATGATATGACCAGGCTAAGGAGAGGAGAAAGACTTATTTAACAGTTATTGCATGAGAACAGTAAAAGTCACCTCTAAAATCATGATCGACAATTGTCTGGCATATGCAATGATTAGGGGATTCACCGGAATTGGAATTTTTTTTTAAATTAGCATAATCCAACAGTTTCTTTAGGGTAAATTTAGGAGGGAGTCTGGATGAAAAAAAGTCCTCATAATCTTTCCATTCAAAGATTTCATTTAAAAATGACAATAATAAAAAAATATACTGCTACCTTATACGGAAACACGGTAGGCTCTCAAGGAAATATCGACTTTTTAAAAAAAAAAAAAAAATTATATTCATGTTATTCAGTGGGTGGGGGCGGCAGGAGTGTACGGTGGCGGGCGACAGGAGCGTGCAGTGGCGGGCGACAGGAGCGTGCGGTGGCGGGCGGCAGGAGCGTGCGGTGGCGGGTGACAGGTGCGTGTGGTGGCAGGCTACAGGAGCGTGTGCGTGAGTGTCTGGGAAGTCACATCTCATGATGCATGACACAACATTACATCATACAGTTTCAAGTGGGTTTGGTGTGAGAGAAGTGAAACAGCAGTCTTTTGTAATTAATTTTCAATGAATTCCCATAGATTTTCACCGGCCTGGAGAGTATTTCTGAGGTGACATGTATCAATGGTGGTGTACCTAGTAAATTGGTTGGAGCAAGGGGACCTGGGGGTAAGGGAAAATTGGTCATTTTGACCACTGAAGGTGTGAGAATAATATAACTATTAATGATATTATATTAAAGAATGGGAGTTACCTTTAACTTGAAATCTGCGCAGGATTTCACCAAGAGTGCTACAACACAGAGGCTTTGATATCTAAGTTTCTTTGAAGCGCTGAAGATAACGTCTAGCGACTTCGATTGGCTCTCGGTGATCGTCCGATGGAGAAGGTTCAACAGAGGTTCTGAGGATATCATCATGGAGGTCGCTAGAGGGTACAAAAGCATTGACACTCAAAATACATGTGTATTAATCAATAATATATGTATCATATGTATGAAACATGGCCAAATATATCATCATATCTTACTTTAAACCTGCAAAAGTTTTGCATCGATTTATTATCCCGGTGCTGATTATGTGAACTAAGCTAACAGATTACGTCTTCCAGTGTCCGTCAGTACACCCTTATGCAAGATGTTACCAGATTGTTGCTAAACTGAATACAATTAATTTAAAAAAAATTTAAAAGGGAAAAAGTCCCAGCTAGATTTGCGATTTGGAAAAAAAAAAAAAAACATACACGTACCTGAGAGAAGCATTTAAAAAAGAGCAAAGTTCTGTTTCATATTCATGTGTTTGCTCTAATTTGATGATATTTTGACAGTTGGGATCAGCAATATATATAAATGAAAATTACCAAAAATTTACAACTGCACAAGGCAACAACTTTCGGTCCTCTTTTTTGACATTAATGTCTACAGTTTGCTAAAGAAGAAATTGTTGTCACAAGATAAGTGTTTTCCAATCATTTTCAAGTTTAAAGTTGCCCTATTTATAGCCTGAATACTCTCATCGTTTTATTCCAAAAAATTTTTCCAACATCTCTCAAAGGGTACTTAATCGAAGCATTTGCTTATTTGAGTACTTCTATTCAGGATAAATATTATTCCCCCCCCCGCTCCCCCTCAGGGGGGTTCAATCTTGCACCGACCTCTGCTGTCTTGTGAGTTGAGGGCCTGCAGCAGAACTGACGAGATATAGTTCATCGTCGTGAGCATCTCTTCTGCAGATAGCCTAGACTCCCCCTCAACCACGGATAAGCTCATTAACTTCATAACTAAAGGAAATGAGAAAAAAAAAGAGAAAAAAGAAGCAACCGTTATTTTGGATGTGTCAGGTGAAAGCCGCCGGGAGATTTTTTCTTGTGTATGAAAAGCGGTGAGCATGTTTGCAGAAAATTGAAAATGAGGTGAAATGATATTAGCAGCTGTGAGATGGCCATGAAACTTTTTCCCCCTTTTTCATGCCGACAAAAAGATGAAAAAAAGAAGAAGATGGAATGTTTGAAATGTGAAGTGTGCATCAATGCAATCTCTGGAGCAGAAACCATGACTGTCCTTGAGGGAGTTACATGTTAAACAGTTTACTCTCTAAGTGAGAAACATTGTCTAGACTCAATCATATTGAAATTGTATGTTCGGATTTTGAAATACATTTACCAGTACCTAACCAAAGGCAGGAAGTTATACAATGCTAAGAGGCCGCAATGGTCGAATATGAATATAGCGGGATGACTTGTAGTTTACATTTCAAATTGTGTGACTATCAATGTAACAACAGTGTTTAGCTCATTTTAAATTTGATTTTTTTTTTTTTAAGAAATAAGACAATAATTTCAGATCGAGAAACTATGAATTACTCTTGGAAGGAAAAGGAAGAAAAAAACCGGCCTAAGTGGAGCTGTTCCTGACTAGAAACTACGACCTTCAAGATAGCTGTTCTGATCATACTTCACTAATGTGGATTGGAATGAAACAATCAAAAAAATCTACGTTGGAAAAGGGAGGGGGATGGGAGGGGGTAAGGGATTGTGAGGTAGAATGGGTACATAGGAGGAGGTGTATAGGGGGGGGGAGAATCTTAAGTTTTGTCAAGGTTAAAAATACAAATAGCATTCTAGGAAAACTGAACACTCATGCAAAATCAAAATATACTTTTCCCTCAATATTTTTCATTCATGATTTAGTTGAAGTGAAAATGTGATCCAATGAGTGAAATGAGACTTTTGTAACGGAATAGCTAGCAAAGCAACAATCATCACTGTGAAAATTATTGGAAGCCATCCCCCCCCCCTGCCCG